>ML809263.1:47614-102708 GCA_009831015.1 Picea engelmannii | reverse complement strand
TGAAAATGTTGGATCTGTAGATAAAAAGGATATCTCCATACCAAGGGTCAGATGTGATGATGAGGAACATATTATCATCAGGGAGAGAATATTTGGGCTCATTATCTTCATCAGCATGGGGAAAGTTGTAGATAAGCTCTGCAAACACCAAATATTTTTTAGCTTTGCACTTAACAAATTCGAGATCGAACTCTTGAAGGTTGATGATCCATTTAGAATATTTTCCCCCAATAACTTGACGTGTCAGAATGTGATACATGGGGTTAGAGTCTGTGATAACTGTGGTGGTGCATAGAAAAATGTAATGACAAAATCTCTGGACAACGATGACGGCTTCTAGAGCCAACTTTTCAACATGTGAATATCAGAGCTCGGGACCATATAGACTTTTGCTCAAATAATATATCACGTGTTCTTCAATCAATGCCCCATTTGGTGAAGGGGCCGATGGAAATAATGGGATGTAGCAGAGTGGGGTGGGTGCATGATTTTTTGAATGATGTTCATATTGCAACTCTTTTCTTCTTCAACCACATCATCACTCACTTTGGTGTTCCACAAGCCATTGTCACTGATCATGGCCCACACTTTCAAAACCAGATGATGAGTGAGTTTCATGCCAAACTGGGTTTTCTCCATGAGAAATCATCCCCGTACTATCCTTAAGAAAATGGACAAGTTGAAGCCATCAACAAGGTCCTTAAAACCATGATTCAATGTATTGTAGGGGAAAATAAGACATCTTGGCATCTACAACATTTCTCTACTCTCTGGGATTACCGTACTTTAGTGAAAACTGCTACTAGATTCACTCCTTTCCAACTAGTATATGGCATAGAATTTGTTTTACCTATTGAGTGTGAAATTCCCTCGTTGAAACTCAAAGTAGAACTCTTGCCTCACACTTCTAGGGAAAAAGAATGCTTCTTACACCTAACTAGGTTGGATGAAACATGACATGATGCCACTCTCGTTAATGAGACATATCAAAAGTGAATCAAGAATCAATATGAAAAATCTATCCACCCTCATGCTTTTTCAAAAGGAGACCTAGTCCTCATTTACGACCAAGCTCATGATAATTTAGGGATAGGTAAGTTAGAAGCTCTATGGCATGGTCCTTACATCATGAAATGTGTTTTACATAGAGGTGCATGTTGTTCCAGAGTCTGTACTTAAGGCTTTGAAGTATAGTGTCTATGCATCCGAAAGTGAGTAAGGGGTAGAGAAGGAAGGAATGTCAACCTTCGGCAAGGGGAAGCTAGGGTTGATTTCTAGGTTGTCGTCTAGCTTCCAATTGTTCCTGGATGTTTATGTCATGTTCAATCGCTTCCCACGAACGTTCCAGTTAGACCTGAGTAGTGGTTGTTTTAAGAATAGTATCAAAAATATTTAAGGCAATATGTGTTTGATCTGATAGTCCGGGTTCAATATTAGGCTGTCTTGTCACAGGGACAGTCATAGAGGAACAAAATGATAAGAAAATCTCAATACTTTTTAGATGTTGTTTTGATTTCGGTCATATAAAGGAGAGTTTGTAACTCTGGTAATTAAAACAGGGTGCAAACCAAAGGCCCTTTCCCGTAACTGAGTTAGATTTTAATAAATGTATATGGGATGTAAGAAAAACATTAAGCTGTCTATCATGTAAGGCTCCTATCAAGGGAGAATCTCACTTATAAACAAAAGAAGAAAATAGATAAAGAAATAACCTGATGAAGCACAAAATATATATAGAAATATAAAATTTTCACGGGTCTTATACCTGCTAATAGGCGGTAGAGAGGGAAAATGGTAAACAATATAGAAAACTAAAATTTATTCACCATAGTAGAGGTTGCACTAAATTACAGCGAAGCATTCATCAGATACATATATGAAATGAAATGAAATATGAAATACAAGGAAACAAGCTCATAACACAGTCGTGATGGAATCGAGAATCTTTGGACTTTCTTTATATTAACTCTCGAGGGAGAAAAATCTCTATTACAATCGACCCAAAAAGGTCCAGCCTCTTTTTCTTCCTTCTATAGTATATTTATACAAATTTACATATGATGGAATCTCAATCATTCCATAATTTTCAGTTACAACAAGAAGGAGGCCAATCATTTCATTTCTTTATCCTATGTCTTTATTTGGTACCAGAAGCCCGCCCTCTCGCATGCTCAGTACAAATGACACATTTTTCCACCATATGTGATATCAACCTTGAAGATTCTGCTTGACAATTGGCCTAAAAAATGTAACAATCTTTGGCTAATTGCGGAAACCTTTCTTCCATCTGTCGGTCTAGGGTGTCAATAGTGCACAATTGCACACTTGGTTTAATCATACATTTATCTATTTGAACTATGTCTGCCATAGTTACTTGTGAGATTTCGGCCGAATGTCTTTCTTCTTTTTCATTTATATCAAGTGAGAGTTTTTCCATATCCATTTGGCTTAGTGTCTCAACATTACTCTCGCTATCAATGCCTAATAGATTTCCATCTATGGAACCGAAATCCTCTTCATAGGATTTCCTTACCTTCTTGGCTTGCAATTGGCCTTTTGATTTGCTGCGTTCCCATTCTTTCAACAAAATATTACCTTGGGTCTGTTCCGAAATGGAAAACTTAGGACCTTTTTCCAATTCCCTATTTGTTGTAGCTATTATAGCCTTTTGAAATGTGACCCGAGCTGCTCTAGCTTCTCTCTCTCTGACAAATAATTTTTCTAATACTTGATCGATAAGCAGAAAATTTTCCCGAATCGCCTCTACCCTGTCAAGTAAACTTCGCTGGGCTGCAAAAACTCTGCTCCGAATATCCATAGCCTAGGACTAGAATATCCCGATGTTTATAACTTGGCTTTCAGCTAACTCTAATCCAACCTATAGCTACCCTAGTAAGTCTTTTTGTTGGCCCACCTGTATCTGACTGGTCTGAGTTACCAGCTCTGCTTGTTCGAGCTTGGCTTTGAGAAGCTCAATTTCCCTTTTGTCGGCCATTCTTTCTTGCTCTATTCCTGCGCTTTCCTAGTCCTGGGCAACCTCCTCTGTTGTGGCTAGTTTATCTTCTAAGGTTTTGATGAGGTGATTTTTTCGCTTCAGATGATTTTTCAAAACCCCGACTAAAAATCGATTCACTGTAGCATATGCCCCTAATGTATCGGCTATTTCTATAGAAAACTCTTCTTTTTTCTTATGTTTCCCATCAGTCAACACCTTGAACTTCTTGGCCGTTGATCCCTCTTCTTGATAGAATTCTGTTTTTACCACAACTTTTCTCTTTTTATCAAAAAATAACTCATTTGGCGGAAGCTCTTCCATCCTTACAGGTCTCAATTCTTCGTTAAAAATACACCATGCGTCTATGTTCCCTTGAATTGACTGTAAGGGAGTAATGGAGGTGATGGGATCTCCGATTTTCTTAGCTGACTGGCCTGGAGTGGTAATTCGATTCTACTTCTTCGGCGGATCAAGAGTTTTTATTTCCAGTTTCGGACTCTTAGTTTGCTCCTCCCTATCCTGGTGTTCTTTTGGCACTGAATCTTTTGAGCCTTCGGCTTCTTTTCACTGCACCTCTACTGTTATTGGATTTTCTCCCTGCAATACTAGGGGAAGACAACTCCACCGATGTTCTTGGAATTTTAAAACATCAGCCCTCTCTTCGGGTGCCAAGGCTTACATCCAAGCCAACACCTCGACATAAGATCTCACACCTCGGAAAATGTCATCCGAGGGTGAATTTTCATGTTCAAACCTTTTTATCCTGCAACTGGATAAGTGATTACTTACGACCCTCTATGGATCGTGCTTTTTGAATTTGACATGAACCAATTTCAGGTCCTCTAGGGATGCTGCCTCAGCTTTAGCATGCCCGAAATCTAATAAAGAATATGAATTTAAATGAATAGGAAAAGGTGGCCATACCTTCTTAGAATATCCTTTCAGTTCCTTACTTACACCACCATTTACAGTTTGTCTAGCAATCTCACGACAAACCATCCTATTGGGTATGAACAAATGCAAAGCAGTCAGAGGAATAGAAGCGTCGAAAACCCTGAGATATGAAAATTATGCCTCCACATAACAATCGGCTATACTTCTCAGATTTACCGCGATATTGTCTGAGATCCTTGGTGGTGGGTGGACAAAGATAGTGACATTCAACGGTACCATTACCCAGTTGAAGATTTCATACACAAAATCTGAAGCTTTGTCTTCCCACAGCTTTGAATGGTAGACGTGGATGGGCGCAACCTCCGATGGAGTCTAGCTCCAACTCATTAAGGGAAAAGGTGTCAGAAAACACACAACATCCATGATATACATAGACATAAAGAATTAAGCCATCTTTTTGCTCTCCCTCTGCGCTCGATACTCTGTAACTCGACATGTCAAACTATCAGATAGTATTTTAGCCCAGTCGAAGGAACAGCCTTCGGCGACCGTATGAATTAGAGACACACACTGAAGGAAAAAATGTGTGGTGTCCTCTCTCCCATATAATCTGCAGGTCATCATAGCAATATATTTGAACTGTGGTTCCAGAGAGGCTATTGAATATATACCATTACAGTCCGCCCTGAACTTTGCAGGGTGTGAAACCCAATTTTTGATTAAACCAGACATAGTCTTGTCATATTGCACACATTCCTTCTGTTTGAAATTCTCCAGGAATTCGGCATTGTAAACAAAGTTCGAAACGGTTGGAAAATTGTACATAACCTACAATTGTTTGGGTCTGAAAGTCCCAATGGTGACCCTCTGCTCATTGATGATGGTTCTGGTTGGTATATATACATGGTCTAATGCCCACCGGACCATATCGTAATAAGGGAGAAGACGTGGCCTAGCCGCCACTTTATGAATTTGAGCCTGGACGACGATCTTATACTTGGTGATCAGGTCATCTTTTTCATTTCCACTGGAATTGTCTGGAATATCTACCAATTCAGACTGTATAACCTTAGGAATATGTGACCAGGTCCTGATAGAGTCGACACTTCGAGGTGAAGTATCAGAAATGTTGTTTGGACCTTGCCCTAAAACCTCAACAGTGGCTTTAGAAACTTTTCGCGGGGCCATGGAGGAGGATTCTACTTTATCTCTCCTACGATAAAAATATGTATACATACAGAAATTAGTTCGCTCACGAAAAGTTGGCTCTGTGTAGAATAGAAATAAAATTTGAAACAACAAACAAAGAATCGATGTCTTTGACTATTTAAAATTAGGTCATCCTTAGGGACAGAGAGGTCAAATTGTTCTTAAATATAAGTTTAGCAATAAAAACCAAACCCTTACTTGTCAATTGACCTCATTTCCAATTAATGTCATAAATTTTGACAGCTTGTAATGCAAGTTGGCGCAAAGAAAGTTTAAAATCACCTCGGAGACTGTGCATATCAATTTTCGTATTAAAATAATGAAAATGTTGGCTTAACTTGATTAATCGGTCTCTTTTAAACGTTAATTAATATTTCGGCACTTGCCTCATCGGGAGTTTTCACTTTAACCCTTTACACCTCCAAAACCCGAGATTGCGACAATTAGCTTTGATTAATACAAAACGCAACCAAGATTAAATGTTTAATTAATTACTTTTTTATTTATATTGTGACTTCGCGAATCGGAGCTTCGAAGGTATAACTTCCGAGAGGCTTGTATGCCGAGTTGCGAAATCATGAGATCACGACTTCGCGACTTGGAGCTTCGAAGGTATAGCTTCCGGGAGGCTCATATGTCGAGTTGCGAAATTGAGAGATCGCGATGAAAGGATTTAATTAAATTGGAGGATAAAACCAGATTAAGTGTTTAGTTAATTACGTTTCTATATTTATCATGAATTCACAACTCGACGCTTTGAAGGTATAACTTTTGAGGGAAAAAACATCAAGTTGCGAATTCCGGAAGGAGCTTAACCACGACTAAACTTTTTACCTTTAACATTAACCCGGGTTATTAAAACAAGAATCTCGCAGTTTCGACTATCGGGGTTACGAAGGTAAGACTTTTGGAGCTAGAAAACACCAAGACACGAAATCCCGATGATGCTTGACTATGGTTCAAAGTATTATTACTCTCGGTAATGATCCAGGTAAACTTTTTCAAACTAATTCGTCGTTTTGCCTCTCGGGACTTATAAACTATGTGATCTATAACTCCCGACATGCGACATCTCGAGTTTCAAAAGTAGAGACTCGATTAAATGATTAAAAATAAATCTTTCCTTAAGAGTATGATAACCGTCCCTGCTTCCGTGATGAGACCTCTAAGATTTTGGGAAACATATGTAAACCGGTTTTCGATTTCAAACATTAAGATATGAAATTTTAAACAGACTAAAAAAACAAAGGCGGATCCAACATAGGCTCCAACTAGGGATCTTGTTTTCCTAAAAGATGGGAAGAACAGTAGACCACGTGCCATATATTGGGTAAATGGAGTCAATGGCTTTAATCCAACGAAAATGTTCCTTAGAACAGGATACCGAAGGGGAAAGGGATTCCGTCTTTTACCTTCGAAAAGATTTCAAGACTCAGATACTTTTTAAACTTAGTTGTAATCCCTTTCATGACTTTCTCCTTCCCGTTACTGAATTTAGGTATACATTTAGACAATCAAAACAGTTCTAGAGGACCCAACAGATATTGTGGCTATCCGCTTGCATCAAAAGAAGAAAATTATATGTTTTTAATCACGAATCACTGTTTGAACTTGGGATGTAGATCAGGTTTTAAAAAGAATTGGTTACTAGAGTAGAGTGATATTCATGTATAACAACCTTACATATATCTCAGATATTTCTTCACTACCAGCGAGCCTGTTCAGTATCCCGATGAATTTATCTGGCCCTTTTTATTGAATTTCCTTTCACCACTTCGGAATATATTTATGCATTTAAATGATGAGATGAGGGAAATCATTTCTGAATTTCCTTTCATCGTCTTTTGGACTAGATGGGGGAAATCATTTCTGAATTTCCTTTCACCCCCTGTCTTATAATTGGCTTTTTTAGAGTGCGAAGATGGGGGCAGTCACTTTATATGAGGGCTGATATCTGTATAATATTTTGCATTATAGGTCTGTCAACATACTTTGATTACTCGGTACCAACCTTCCCTTAACTTTCACAACACCTTCGTTCACAGGGAGAAAGGGGAAAATTTGTTTATTGGAGTGTTCTATTTGAGCAAGCCTCAATCCTCTGAAACTGCTGAAAAACCTAGAAAGGTCAGGATTACTTAAGTGTCACTTTGTTTAGCAAGGGACCGAGGAGTTGTGAAGACCAGCTTACTTTTCACAATCTGCTTTGAAACTCTCGAGGTTAAGATGTAATCTCTTCCCCTTACGTATGAAAAACTAGAAAGATGTTGGGTTTTTCAAAAGGTAAACTCGAAAGAAGAAAAGGGTGACAGATAGAGATCTGTAAACTGAAAAACAGAGGTCAAAAATCAAAACTGACTCTTGAAAATCTCTTTCGGGGGCGCTTTTCTTTGAATGACTTGTTTATTTCATCTTATTCTTTCGTAAACAATTAACCATGGAAATGTTCTTTTATTTATTATTTCAAACAATGTTGTTGTATCTTATGAGGTTATCTTGGTTTTCTTTGATAGCCCTTCAGAACAAGTCTTTTAGGAAATCTCACCTTTACCTTACCATTTCATTTTCTTCCCAAACTATCAAAAATATTTTATATCACCTGTTTAAGCCAATTTATTTTCTGATACTCGACTTTCTGTGTACCTCTTCTGCTCATTTTGTTTGCAGCTGGAAACCTATAAAAAGGAAAATATGAAGGTTATCGAATCTTTTTGAAAGGTGTCAATAATTTACGAAAAGAAAAGGAAATCAAAATAGCAATGCGTAATGAAATATATATACATATGTAAAAAAAAATTGTATATAAATATACAAATCCTTTTTCTTTTTTTTTCGACGACTTCTTATGTCATATAATGCTTTAGGTAACGCCCGTTGATAGGGGCATTGAGGATTTCACTGTCTATATTTTCTAGTAGGAAATAATTTTTTCCTTCGAGAGCCGAGACTCTGAACGGCCCGTACCAGAGGTGATCGAATTTACCATGTTTCGTTGTTTCTTCCCTCCTTGCATCCCACCTTAATACTAAATCACCTGGGAGGAAATATCTGTCCTTTTCCCTATGGTTGAATAATGCCTTCATGTCATCTTGATACTTATGCAACCTTTCATTTACTTCGACCCTGTGCTGTTGAACCTCGATTAACTAGTTTATCCTCCTGGTGAGATGATTAGGTTCTTCTTTCTGATCTTGGCAAAATTTTGTCACTGCGAGAGCTAAATTTATAGGTAACACCACGTCTGTCCCATATACCATCTGAAAAGGGGACATGCCGATAGACTTTTTAGTGCCTATGCGATTTTCCCACAAGGCGTACTTTAAATGTACATGCCAAGACTTTTTGTTTTCATCCAACACTTTTTTAATTATATTGATCAAGCTCTTGTTACATGACTCAGCCAATCCATTTCCTTGGGGGTAGTACACTGTAGAATGGTCGAGAATGATATTATACTTTTGGCAGAAGATAATCATAGCCATAGATTTGAAAGCTTGGGTATTATCCGTGACTATCTTTCGGGGGCAGCCAAATCTTGACAAGATACTGTCTTCTAAGAAATCTATTACCACTAACTCAATTGCCTTTTTGGTTGGAATAGCTTCCACCCATTTAGTAAAGTAGTCTGTGGCAGTTAAGATCCACTTGTGTTGGGTGCTAGAATGTGGATTAATCTCTCCTATAAAATCTAGCCCCCATTGTTGAAAAGGGGCTTCAATTTTGACCAGAACTAAAGGTAGAACTGAGAGTTTCTGTTTACCTGCAAATAGCTGACAAGGGTTACAGGCACAGACCTTGGTGTTAACGTCTGAGAAAAGTTTTGGCCAGTAATACCCAGCCCTCAGAATTTTGTAAGCTCTGGCCCTCCATGCGTGATGTCCTCCACACACTCCTTTGTGAAATTCATTTATAACCCTTTCTATTTATGATTCGACTAAGCAGATTAACAAGAAACTGAGTGGGTCTTTCCATTATAGTTGATTTTCGGCAATACAATACTTAACCACATTAAGCTTTAAAGTCATGTCTTTTGATGGAGATAGTTCACCTGGGCATTTTAGAGTTAGCAAGTAGGATACTATGTTTCTATACCATTCTGATGATATGAACTTCTCCTCAATTTTAATTGCACTTGTTCATTCATCAAGCTCGTGTATGTTCATGTCTTCCTCACCTTCCTGCAGGCAGTTTATATCTAGAGCTCTGAGATTTGATTCAGCCATAAGTTTGGCCAGGCCTTGTCCCTTTAACAGTTTAGTAGGTTTGATTTCTAGGTCAAATTATTGAATCTTGGCAAGCCATCTTCCTATTTTCCCATCACTGTCTGGTTGTACCAAAATATCTTTCACAGAACTTGTAGGTATGTACGCGATTATCTTGGAGTGTAATACATATGTTCTAAATGAATTCAGTGCTTTTACCATGGCGTACGCTTGTTTTTATATTAATCATATATAAGTTCTGTGTCTCTGAGGATCTTTCTGAAAAAGGCGATCGACTCTTCAAAACCCTCTTCGTTTTTTTGGAGGAGCACCGCAACAATCGTGTGTTCGGAGGTAAACGAGAAAATAAGAAAATCTTTTAGATAATCGGGGCTCGCCAATACATGTGCCTTGGCTATGAATTTCTTAATGTGTGTGAATGATTATTTGACCTCTGTGGTCCACTTTACTTCACTATTCTTTTTCAGCATATCTATGATCAATTTTACAATTTCAGCGAAATTTGGGATAAATCTTCGTAAAAAAATTAATTTTAATAAGAAAGATTGAATTTCTTTTACATTTCTAGGAATGTTTATGGTGTCTATCACTTCAACCCTCTTAGGATCAATCTTAATTCCATCCTTAGATACAATATGACACAAAATTTTACCTTCTTGCATGGCGAAGTGTGATTTCTTGGGGTTTAAGGACAGACCATAACTGCGGCATTTTTCAAATGTTTGTTTAAGATGTACCAAATTCTCTTCGTCGGATTTGGAGAAAACCATTAAATCATTGAGATAGATGACTACGAACTTATCCCTCTCTCTGATGAAAGCGATGTCCATAGCACATTGGAACGTGGCTCCCACATTCATCAAACCGAAAGGCATTTTATCATACATGAACGTACCCCAAGGGGTAGTAAAAGATGTTTTTTCTTTATCTTGTTCATTCATGGCAATATGATTATATCAAGAGAAACTGTCAATCATAGAAATTCTATTTTCCCCAATGACCCTTTCTAGCACATGATCCATTTTAGGCAGTGGATAGTTATCTTTAAGAGAGGACTTATTTAAATTTTTGAAATCCATGCATAGTCTAATTTCCCCACTCTTTTTTCTGACCGAGACCAGGTTTTCCACCCAGTTGGAATATCTCAGAGGTACTATAATTTTAGCCTCTAAAAGCTTCTTCACTTCTCTCTTGACCACAGGTAATAAAATGGGGTTGATCTACCTAAGCTTTTGTCAAAAAGTTTTGACCCCAGGCTTTAGAGGTATCTTGTGATCAATCACGGTACTGTCGTAGGTTCTTAAATCGTCGTAAGACCAGGCAAAAACGTCTTTAAATTGTCTAAGTAGGTCCTTATACTTGCCTTTTATTTTAGGGGGGAGGAGTTTAGATATTTTAACCATCCTAGACTCTTCTTTGGTTCCTATGTCACAGTGCTCGACCTCTTCTGGTTGGGGTTGTAAGGTGGATTTTATAGGTATGTCGTTTTGATCAAACAGTCTTTCCAGAGGGATTAGTCCTTTCGGAATCTGGTTATTTTTTAGGACCAAAATGCGATGATTTGCGATTTTGTCTTTGAAAGCTTGAGGGTCATATCCTTCTTGCATGATCCATATAGGTTCATTCTGTTTTTCTTAATCTACGTGAGTTTCGAAAAATTCACCTACTGCTTCAAGAAACTTCTTAATTTGTTCATCATCCTAAAAAACCAGCCAGTGCTGGATATTATCCGGGATAGATGGTTTGTGTCTTATCTCTATGTGATACTTCAATTTAAAGGTTGTAGGAGGAGTGAAAGTTGAAGATGCCTTAGCTAATGCATCAGCCTGTAAGTTTTCTGTGTGTGGGATGAAGTGGACATTTACAGACGAGAAAAAGTTTTCCATCAGATCCCAGGCACAATTTCTGTATGATCTTAATCTGGGATGCTTGGCTTGGTATTGTCGATTTATTTTTTTGACTATCAACTCCACATCTCTGTATACCTCTAGGTTTTTTATTTTTATCCTCCTGGCAGCCTCTAATCCTAAGACCAAGGCTTCGTATTCACATACATTGTTAGTATAATCTATGTCCCATTGTAGTCTGTAGGAAAAAGGGACAACAAACCTTGCTTCAGGTGCCACAAAAAGAACTCCTACACCAGCCCCTTCACAAGATGAGGCACCATCAAAAAATATTTTCCAGATACCAGTGTTACACATCTCTTCGGTCATATAACTTGAATCTTCATGCTCTATATCGTTTTCCTCTGTGAAACCATCTAAACCGTCGTCAAAAGATAAGATACAATTTCCTAAATCTTGATCTACAATGTAAATAGGGAAATTGTTTGGATTTTGAGGGTCACTTACTGTATATGCTAACCTCGTCTCCCTGTACAACTGAGTAAATTGTTCACCAAACACAGGAATAGTGGCATACGTCATATCCAGTTAAAGAGAACCCCCCATCTTGGCTCCCCATGACCTAGACAAAAGTAAGCCATATTTGGGGGGAATATCAGCAATGACCACATCCATCAAGATGCTCTTAACTGGGACCTATGATAGGGTGACTACTAAATCCTTTATCATTCCCATACACTTAAATTTTATCGAATCAAATGAGTAAAGATCTCCGTAAGGTCTGGTGATTTGGACACCCAATTTATGCATAATAATTTTAGGCATCACGTTATGTGAGGCTCCAGAGTCTAGCATGCAATTATGTAGCAGTTTATCATATACATTTAAGGTGATATAAAAGGCAGCAACAGTGTCTTTGGCTCCTTGAAAATGTGGACCAAAAGTGATGTTGGGCTTATCATCTTCCAAGTTCAAAATGCCAGATTGTATTTCTAGCTCTGAAATGCCCATCACTTTGGTAATCTGTTTTCGATAAATTGGATTTTTCGCTAACTCTAACAGAGGGATTGGTATCTTAATTTTATTTATCTCGTTTTCAAAACTGAAAACTCCGCTTACCTTGTCCATTTCTCTAGTTGGGACTTCTGAATCCTTCTTTTCCAACTTATTTTTATGGACTTCCTTATTACTCATGATCTTGGTTAAAGGTGTATTTGTATTAGTTGCTTTGGTTTCCTGTGTTTTGGTCACAACCTTTTCTACTTCGGGTCCTTGCGCATTTACTACTTTCGCTTTGTTGTTAGGTAACACGATTTCTTCAGGGGTAGGCTCATAAGTTTGACCTCTTGGGAGAATTTTCTTAGGTTGAGTAGTTGACATAGGTTTACCCTTAGATCTCAAGTTATACCTGGGTTGGACTTCGACCATTATCATACCGGTTTCTTCATGATAACTACAAAGGTCAATATAATCTCTTTCTTCACCCTCGATAGATGATTGTTGAGTGTTTAGAGACTTTTCATAATCCTATTTAGTCAGGTAAGGTTGTGTACAATCATCACCCAAGTTCGTGACATCATCGTCTGAACCTCCAAAATCTTGGAGATCATTTTCTCTTATAAAATTTTCATTTTTTAGGGGAGTTTGTATTTTTTGATCTTCATTTTTTACCTGTCTTTGTTGATTTGGGGGATTGGGATTCTTCCTAAAATCCTTTTTGGCAAAAGAATCGGCTTTGGCCTGTTCTAGATCCATTCTGGATATCTTATTAGATAGTTCCTTAATTACCCTGGCCATATCGTCTACTTTGTCATCTGTGTATCTATTAGACCCTGATGGCCCTGCTTGTTCTCTAAAGTGTCTAGTTTCTCGATTTCCCGCTTCTGCTTTAGCTTTTAACTTACCAAAAGCCATCATATTCGACTCAATTTCTACAGCATCATCTTGCATTCGGTTTAGAGTAGTTCCCCTTATTTCTCATAAAATAAGTGCAAAATCTGGTTTGAAATCCCCCGCGAAAGTTACTTTGGCGACGGGTTGGGATGGTTTAACCTTGGTTGGGATTTTTCTATACAACTTGTTGAATCTTTGAATAAAATCAATAACTGTTTATGGATTTCTTTTTCTTAAAGACCCAAACTCGATTAAATAGTATAGGTGATCCTTTCTTTCACCCCATTGTCTAAGGAAAGCATCTTCCAAGGCATCATAGGAGAAGATAGATCTTGTAGGTATACTACGAAACCAAGTTCAGACCTGACCTTCGAAGGTTTGGATGAGAAGCCTCGAATACACATCTTCATGTTTGAGACCTAGGATGTTTGTGAATTGATCAAAGAAATTTATGTGTTCGGTTGTAGTCAGATCTCCTTCCCCAGTGAATTTTGGCAAATTTTTTATATAATTTCCGGGAAGGTCGTGCAAAGGAACGAGCAATACCAAAGGAGTGTATCTTGCTGTCACTTTAGCAAACACTCTTGGAGGGGGGGCAGGCCCTTGGCCTCCAACTCCTCCCACAGGAGCACCTCCACCTCCTCCTCCGACAACCCCTCCACCTCCTCCTCCGACGGCTGCCATCGTTATTAGTGGAAAGTTGTAAAGGGGGTTTTGGAAGATTAAAAGTGAATCTTTACTTTCTTTGCGGGGTGAAAAATCTGAGGATGAATGGTAAGGGATGCGAGGTCTTGGCTCTTTGGAATTGCAAGATATGTAGTCAGGGGAACCAACGGGCGTGGAAACTGGATGTGTGAAATATTCTTCAGGACTGTGTGGGGTCACGAAATTCAACTGAAGAGTCGACGATATATCGACAGTAGATAAATTTTCTACAGGACTTTTTCCTTTATGTTCTAGAGGGGTTATCGGATGGGTTTCACTTCTAAATTTGGAGCAGTTTGATGTTAGATCCTTAGTGTCGGAAAGAGGGTTGCGTGAAGTTGAAGGTTTAGAAGAGCTCTTGGTCTTCAGTTGTGGGTATTTAAGCTGATAGACTGTAGGGGTCGTCTTAAGAGAGCCTCTCGCCTTTAAAATCTTCTCAGGATCGGTAACGGGTGTGGTCTGTTTACCATCCGGGTTTTGCCTAGTATTCCTTCGTTCGGATGCTAGCTTATTAATAGTGGAGTCGCCAAGTGAAAGATTGGAAAGCCTTTACAAGGTGTGCACTCTTTGTTCACTATCAAAGGGTTGCACTTTCAAAAAAAAAGATTTCATAACTTCGGTCCCTGGCAACGATGCTAGAAAGATGTTGTTCCACAGTCTGTACTTAAGGCTTCGAAGTACAGTGTCTAGGCATCCGAAAGTGAGTAAGGGGTAGAGAAGGAAGGAATTTCAACCTTCGATAAGGGAAAGCTAGGGTTGATTTCTAGGTTGTCGTCTAGCTTCCAGCTGTTCCTGGGTGTTTATGTCATGTTCAATCGCTGCCCACGAACATTCCAGTTCGACCCGAGTAGTGGCTGTTTTAAGAATAGTATCAAAAATATTTAAGGCAATATGTGTTTGATATGATAGTCCAGGTTCAATATTAGGTTGTCTTGTCACAGGGACAGTCATAGAGGAACAAAATGATAAGAAAATCTCAATACTTTTTAGATGTTGTCTCGATTTCGGTCGTACAAAGGAGAGTTTGTAACTCTGGTAATGAAAACAGGGTGCAAACCAAAGGCTCTTTCCCGTAACTGAGTTATATTTTAATAAATGTGTATTGGATGTAAGAAAAACATTAAGTTGTTTATCATGTAAGGCTCCTATCAAGGGAGAATCTCACTTATAAATAGAAGAAGAAAATAGATAAAGAAATAACCTGATGAAGCACAATATATATATAGAAATCTAAAATGTTCACTGGTCTTATACCTGCTAATAGCCGGTACAGAGGAAAAACAGTAAACAATATAGAAAACTAAAATTTATTCACCATAGTATAGGTTGTACTAAATTACAACGAAGCATTCATCAGAAACATATATGAAATGAAATGAAATATGAAATACAAGGAAACAAACTCATAACACAGTTGTGATGGAATCGAGAATCTTTGGATTTGCTTTTTATTAACTCTCGAGGGAGAAAAATATCTATTACAATCGACCCAAAAAGGTCCAGCTTCTTTTTCTTCCTTCTATTGTATATTTATACAAATTTACATATGATGGAATCTCAATCATTCCAAGATTTTCAGTTACAACAAGAAGGAGATCAATCATTTCATTTCTTTATCCTATGTCTTTATTTGGTAGCAGAAGCCTGCCCTCTCACATGCTTGGTACAAATGACACATTTTTCCACCAGCTGTGATATCAACCTTGAAGGTTTCATTTGACAATTGGCCTAAAAAATGTAACAATCTCTGACTAATTGCGACAACCTTTCTTCCATCTATCTGTCTAGGGTGTCAACAGTGCACAATTGCACACTTGGTTTAATCATGCATTTATCTATTTGAACTATGTCTGCCATAGTTACTTGTGAGATTTCGGCCAAATCTCTTTCTTCTTTTTCATTTATATCAAGCAAGAGTTTCGCCATATCCATTTGGCTTAGCATATTAGCATTACTCTCGCTATCAATACCTAATAGATTTCCATCTATGGAACTGAAAGCCTCTTCACAGGATTTCCTTACCTTCTTGGCTTGCAATTGGCCTTCTGATATGCTGCATTCCCATTCTTTCAACAAAACATTACCTTGGGTCTGTTACGAAATGGAAAACTTAGGACCTTTTAACGATTCCTTGTTTGTTGTAGCTATTACAGCTTCTTGAAATGTGACCCGAGCTGCTCCAGCTTCTCTCTCTCTGATAGATAAGTTTTCTAATACTTGATCGGTAAGCAGACAATTGTCCCGAATTGCCTCTACCTTGGAAAGTAAACTTCACTGGGCTGCAAAAACTCTGCTCTGAATCTCCATAGCTTGGGACTGGAATATCTCAATGTTTATAACTTGGCTTTCAGCCAACTCTAATCTAACCTATAGCTTCCCTATTAAGTCTTTTTGTTGGCCCACCTGTATCTAACTGGTCTGAGTTACCCGCTCTACTTGTTCGAGCTTGGCTTTGAGAAACTCAATTTCCCTTTTGTCGGCCATTCTTGCTTTCTCTATTCCTGCACTTGCCTGGTCCTAGGCAGCCTCCTCTACTATGGCTAGTTTAGCTTCTAAGGTTTTGATGACGCAATTTTTTCGCTTCAGCTGATTTTTCAAACCCCCGACTGAAAATTGATTCATCGTAGCATATGCCCCTAATGTCCCGGCTATTTCTGTAGAAAACTCTTCTTTTTTCTTATCTTTCCCATCGGTCAACACCTTGAATGTCTTGGCCATTGATCCCTCTTCTTGATATAATTCTCTTTTTACCACAACTTTTCTCTTTTTATCAAAAAAGAACTCATTTGGCGGAAGCTCTTCCATCCTTACAGGTCTCAATTCTTCGTTAAAAATCCACCATGCATCTATGTTCCCTTGAGTTGACTGTAAGGGAGTAATGGAGGTGATGGGATCTCTGATTTACTTAGCTGACTGGCCTGGAGTGGTAACCGGAGTCTGCTTCTTCGGCGGATTGCGAGATTTTATTTCCGGTTTCAGACTCTTAGTTTGCTCCTCCCTGTCCTGGTGTTCTTTTGGCGCTGAATATTTTGAGCCTTCGGCTTCTTTTCGCTGCACCTCTATTGTTATTGGATTTTCTCCTCACAATACTAGGGGAAGAAAACTCCACCGATGTTCTTGGAATTTTAAAACATCGTCCCTCTCTTCGGGTGCCAGGGCTTGCATCTGAGCCAACACCTCGGCGTAAGATCTCGCACCTCAGAAAATGTCATCCGAGGGTGAATTTTCATGTTCAAACCTTTTTAGCCCACAATTGGCTAAGTGATTACTTACGACCCTCTATGGATCATGCTTTTTGAATTCGACATGAACCAATTTCAGGTCCTCCAAGGCGGCTGCCTCAACTTTAGCATGCCTGAAATCTAATAAAGAATATGAATTTAAATGAATAAGGAAAGGTGGCCATACCTTCTTAGAATATCCTTTCAGTTCCATGCTTACGCCACTGATTACGGTTTGTCTGATAATCTCATGACAAGACAGCCTATCGGGTATGAATAAAGGCAAGGCATTCAAAGGAATAGAAGCACCGAAAACCCTGAGATATGAAAATTCTGCCTCCACATACCAATTTGCTATACTGCTCAGATTTACCGCGATACTGTCTGAGATCCTTGGTGGTGGGTGGCCAAAGATAGTGACATGCAATGGTACCATTACCCAGTTGAAGATTTCATACACAAAATCTGAAGCTTTATCTTCCCACAACTTTGAATGGTAGACGTGGATGGGCTCAGCCTCTGATGGAGTCCAGCTCCAACTCATTAAGAGAAAAGGCATCAGAAAACAGACGACGTCCATGATATACGCAGACATAAAGAATGAATCCATCTTTCCACTCTCCCTCTGTGCTCGATACTCTGTAACTCGAGTAGTCAAACTATCAGACAATAGTTTAGCCCAGTCAAAGGAACAGCCTTCGGCGACCGTATGAATTAGAGGCACCCACTGAAGGAAAAAATGTGTGGTTTCCTCTCTCCCATATAATTTGTAGGTCGTCATAGCGATATATTTGAACTGTGGTTCCAGAGAGGCTATTGAATATATACCATTACTGTCCACCCTGAACTTTGCAGGGTGTGAAACCCAATCTTTGATTAAACTAGACATAGTCTTTTCGTATTGCACACATTCCTTCTATTTGAAATTCTCCAGGAATTTGGCATTGTAAACAAAGTTCGACGTGGCTAGAAACTTGTACATAAACTGCAATTGTTCAGGTCTGAAAGTCCCAATGGTGACCCTCTGCTCGTTGATGATGGTTCTGGTTGGTATATCTACATGGTCTAATGCCAACCGGACCATATCGTAATAAGGGAGTAGACGTGGCCTAGCCACCACTTTATGCATTTGAGCCTAGACGATGATTTTATACTTGGTGATCAGGTCATCTTTTTCATTTCCACTGGAATCATCTGAAATATCTACCAATTCAGACTGTAGAACCTCAGGAATATGTGACCAGGTCCTGATAGAGTCGACACTTCGAGGTGAAGTATCAGAAACGTTGTCTGAACCTTGTCCTGAAACCTCAATAGTGGCTTTAGAAGCTTTTCGCGGGGCCATGGCGGGGGATTCTACTTTATCTCTCTTGTGATAAAAATATGTATACATATAGAAATCAGTTCGCTCACAAAAAGTTGGCTCTGCGTAGAATAGAAATGAAATTTGAAACAACAAACAAAGAATCCATGTCTTCGACTATTTAAAATTAGGTCGTCCTTAGGGACAGAACAGTCAAATCGTTCTTAAATATAAGTTTAGCAATAAAAACCAAACCCTTGCTTGTCAATTCGCCTCATTTCCAATTAATGTCATAAATTTTGACATCTCGTAATGCAAGTTGGTGCGAGGAAAGTCTAAAATCGCCTGAGAGACTGTGCATATCAATTTTTGTATTAAAATAATGTTGGCTTAGCTTGATTAATCGGTCTTTTTTAAACGTTAATTAATCTTTTGGCACTTGCCTCATCGGGAGTTTTCACTTTAACCCTTTACACCTCCAAAACCCAAGATTGCAACAATTAGCTTTGATTAATACAAAATGAAACCAAGATTAAATGTTTAATTAATTACATTTTTATTTATATCGTGACTTTGCGACTCAGAGCTTTGAAGGTATAACTTCTGGGAGTCTCGTATGCCGAGTTGCGAAATCGTGAGATCGCGACTTCGCGACTCGGAGCTTAGAAGGTATAGCTTATGGGAGGCTCGTATGCCGATTTGCGAAATCACAAGATCGCAATGTAAATATTTAATTAAATTGGAGGATAAAACCAGATTAAGTGTTTAATTAATCACGTTTCTATATTTATCGTGACTTCACGACTCGACACTTTGAAGGTATAACTTTTGAGGGAAAAAAAGCTGAGTTGCGAATTCCCGAAGGAGCTTAACCGCGACTAAAATTTTTACCTTTAACATTAACTTGGGTTATTAAAACAAGAATCTCGCGGTTTCGGCTATCGGGGTTACGATGGTAAGACTTTTGGAGCTAGAAAACATCGAGACACAAAATCTCGATGATGCTTAGTTGCGGTTCAGAGTATTATTACTCTTGGTAATGATCTGGGTATACGTTTTCAAACTAATTCGTCGTTTCGCCTCTCGAGACTTATAAACTATGTGATCTATAACTCCCAACATGCTACATCCTGAGTTTCAAAAGTAGAGACTCGATTAAACGATTAAAAATAAATCTTTCCTTAAGAGTATGATAACCGTCCCTGCTTCCGCGATGAGACCTCTGAGATTTTGGGAAACATATGTAAACTGGTTTTCAATTTCAAACATGAAGATATGAAATTTTAAATAGACTAAAAAAACAAAGGCATCTCCAACAGTGCCTACGAGCTAGTTGACTACGATGGAATCTCCCTAGGTGAGCCCTGAAACGGTCTTTACCTTAAGAAGTACTATGCATAGAACATCTAGCATGCGTTCTTTGTACACTATTGTATTTTAGGTTGGTGTTTCTTTTTCTTTTGCATGCTCGATTTTTTCCCTTAGCCACTTATACCATGTCTTTTGTTTTCATGCACATATGACATCTTCGTTTACTATCTTTGTCGGGTTTGTGGATGGCGCTAGTCGACACACCCAAAACGTTGCTTCTACATCTTGGGTCATTTACCACTGTGATGAGTTGGTGAGTTTAGGAGGTATTTTCTTAGGATCGACAACTAACAACATGGAAAAATATCATGTTGTCAACATAATTTTAATCGAAGCCTCCTCCCTAGGTGTTTCTTGTATGATCGTTAGCCTAGACTCTCAACTCATGTTCTGTCAACTATATCGAATATACGATATTCACAATCCTATCCTACTACGTCTCCACTTACGGGTTCATCGTCTTGAATGAATGTTTGATTTTATCGAATACAAACACATACCAAGAGAACTCAATACCATTTCGAATTCGTTAGCTAATTACATCATGGATCGGTATCTCGCACATAGATAAGGTTTCATAAAGGAAATAAATCATAAATCACAAGTAAATTAAAACACATCACATTAAAAAAATCATTTAGGCACCGTAAAAACTCGGATATGTATATATATATGGCGTGACAGAAAATGTTTGATTACATCAAAAAATTACATAGAAGGGAAAAATGTTGGGTCCTCGTGCCCATAACATTGTCATAAAGACTGTAAAAAAAATATTAGTGAGGTCCTAGTCCTCCCGCATCACATTGTGCTCTAAGTATCACACCACCGCACGGGCTACTCATCTCAGTAAAGAGTTAATACTCTCATGGACTCCCACTGTGTGTCTCTACAAGTGCAAGGGTACGTTCTCCCTGTCAAGAGGAGGGATACCCGTCGTAAGACCACAGAGGTTTGTCTCCACCTCTTGGAGGCCCCTTGCCGCTACTGCTATCTGAGCATCCCCATGATGCCCCAATTCTAGTATCTCCGTCGGACGTGTTTCTCCCTTGTCTGCATGATGAAACGATACATCCGTTAGAAACTCTTCTGTGTACCCAAAAAATAATAAAAGTTTTAAAATTAAAAAAAAACACTTGACACGATCATTTTTGGTTTCTTACCTGACGCATCCCAGTCCACCCCATCTAGAAGGACTAGGTCTATGCTTACCCAAAAATCCACTCCAACGTATGGGAAGTCTTCTATCATGATCAATTGGTGTCCCAACCAAGCGAAGAAGTCACCAGTGAACCTGAACTCTGTCTTTGATTCTAATCTCGGAGATAGGCTATTCCATCACTCCATACATGGTTCTCCCACTAGTCATACTGCTAATGCAATATGAGGTTGCATCTAAGGAATGCATTCTAAGAAGAACGAAACCAAGAATGAACCATATCCGAACTGAGTCTGCTTCCCGGCTCTGCATCTCACAATCTTCTCCTTCACATTCTGAAGGAACCCTACACTCTTGTTAAAAAGTGTTGGCTCTAGACACTGTAAACCATAGGCCACCTGTGATCTTGAAACTATTTGTAAGATGGTAATTCCTGCTATACTCGTAATGGAAAATAGAATGGACCGAAGAGGTATATCCCTGATGTCTTTGATTGCGATTCTACCTCCCACTAGTCTTGCTCCTGGGACACAATGGTTTTCTAGGTACTCATCTACAGGTGCGAGAAGTTCTCTCTATCCAGATAAAAATACAGGGGCCCCTCCTTTCGAGAGGCCAGTCATGAAGTATACATCTTCCAACTCGATGGTAAGAATCTGCGTTCCAATTTGGAACCCTTGATCCACAACGTTCCATAGATCGATCATATACTCAAGAAGAAGAATCTCTTTCTTCACCTTTTTCATTTTGAAGAACTTGAGGAGACCACAATTCCTCAATGTGGTCATCAACAACCAAAAATTCATTAGTCACACTTTTTCGACAATTTTTGGGCAATTAAAAACTTTAAAGAAACATTTTCTCTTTCTATAAGGACAATGCCCTCTTTATATGTAGATCAGGGTGCCAAATCCCACTCATAATGGCCACCACAGAGCTATAAAAACTAAAATGCTCCCCTTCACATTTTAAGAAAGCGTTGGTCGTTTTGGAATTTTTTCTTGTGGTTTCTGGGCAACACACCCTCCACCACTACATCAGTTCATTGGCGCACCTTCATCAGCTTGCATGGGCGCTTACAAAATCATGCAGCACTCCCCCACTAATTTTAGAGGAGCGAGCCCTTTTGGGTGCTTGAGACAAACCAGGACATCAATTTTTTCACCCAATTATTGCCTAAAAATGAAATTTGAACAGTACAAATCAGAGATATGAAGAAGAGAACCAACCTGGTCCAAACATCGAGGAAAATAGTTGATCGTAGCTCTGACACCGAGCAATGCAAGATTCACCCTCCAAAGCAAAAATTCTCCACTGCTACAAATATTTGCACAAATGAAATGGTAAATGATATTTTTACCCCTTTTTACTATTAGAAATTTCATTTTTCCCTAAGATATAGTTATTTTTGGGTTTTTAAATTTTTTTGGAGGCCTTATTAATACGCTGGCATGCAATTTTGACATTATTGGCAGGTTTCGGAGTAGTTTTGTTCATTTTTTATCTTGTCACATTCACAAGCATGGTCTTAGTTCATTATTAAGCTCAAAAAACATAAGAATGGACCGGGTAAACTTTTATCTCTTTTTTGGACTCGCATGGTTACACGAAAAAGGAACCCCTTGGAGTTGTCTTTAAGCTCTTTTCTGACTCTCTAAACGTGAAAATATTTCTGAGTGATATTGATTCATTTCCCACTCATTAAAAGGTTTGAAAGGGCGTCTTTTGAGTGATAATTTATCTCTTTTTTGGCCTCACGATACTAACATTACAAAAAAGGACAACACTGGAGTCATCTTTAAGTCAGTTTCAGACTTTCTAAATATGAAAAACCACTGAGTTTACCTTCTCTGGACTCATTAAACAATCATACATTGAAGGGTCCATACGAGACCGAACCCTTACTTCTCCAGTTCATTAAACAAAGGAAGAGGGACTTATCGAAGCTGAGTTATATCGAGCATGTGTTACCCTCCTCAAGCTCGTTAAATAAAAAAGAGGTACTTGTCTATCTGGATGAGGGAAAAAATTGAAAGAAGCAAGCCAAACAGTTTTTGAGAACATTACAAGTAACCCTTATAGTTTCCCTTGAACATGGAACTTTGTCTTTTCACACATTTTGATCCACTGAACCTATGCACTGAACCAATTTTCTGAGTTTTCTTAATCCTTTGGGTCACCCGACGAAAGTCACTGTATCCATTACATCATCATGTTTTGTTCCATGTCATGTTTCTACTGTTGTGCCTCAGTGTTCAAGGGAAGTATTTTCCTCAAGAGTCAACCATCACAAATTTCCTATTTCAATACCCATGCCAATCCATGTTTTTTTGATCCACCAATTACATATATGTGTCATTTTCGTGTCATTGATGGGGGATACATCAAGGCCCTCCTTCGACGAGTCTGTTCCTGTTGACTTCAGCACATTATCCAGAAACAAGAATTAGAAATCGGTTAGTACCTTGGGACCTACATGCCTCAATGGCAAGCCTTCTCGCGTTCGACAGTGGGTTTACATCATTGACCTCTGATTGGATGATTCCATGGATGTTCAACTTTAGCTCATCCATTCACATTCATTTGAATGTACTATAGTACCTTGGGAATCAATGACATTAATGGTGATTTCCCTCATTCTTGTTAACAATTTACCTCATTGATCGGTAATCAAGTGGTTTATGCCATGTTTGACATCAAGACATCTATTCACATGGTTAGATTCATACTACATCAGAATCAATAAGAAGACCCTGGGTTGATTCATCACTCTTATATGTACTTTGCCCAGGTTGCGATAGAGTTTCTTTTGAATGTTGACACATATACTTTCACATAGATCTACTTTGTATTTGTCGTGGCTAAGTCTGGTGGTCTCGTAAATCCACTATGTATTCTTCGTGGCTACGATCAATTCAGGTCATAGGAGTATAGATCCACCTTGTATCTTTAGTGGCTATACCTTATTTTCAATATAATTATGGACCCATATGGCGGCCATACCTTGAAAGTCTTTATCACTCAAGAATAGGTATGCCTACCTTGGGTTTGAAACATTTCATAATGTTTTTTTGATGGTTTTGTGTAGCTTCTTCCAGGTTCTTCGAATCCATACCCTTTCTCGAAAAATTCTACAAAGTACTTTAGTCATCAATTCTCGTCTTCTGACTTCGCACTTTGGGGGGAAATATGTTACACATCAAAATTACTCATTAGGATGATGGCCTAGTGTCATCATTACCAATTTTGAAAGTGTCTTATTTTGCCTGCAAGTGTCGCAAAATCATACTGTCATCTTGCCTATGTCACATCTCGAATGACATTATCAAGAACACTCAAAAGACACCTCAAAAGACTGGTTTTGAAGAGGAGAAATCATTTGACAGAGAGTACAAGTCTTTTTCCATAGTAAAAAAAACTAAAAAAATCAATCTTGGAAGGCAGTGCTCCCCTATACACTGTCAGGGAGTGCCAACACTCTGTGACATATTTTGGGGGAGCGTTATAATGCTCTATGCCCAATTCTGATGGAGTGCTGGCCTTTTTTGAGTGAATTTTTGGATTGTTGAGAGAAATCAGGGAAGAATCCATTCATATATAGAGTTGGTTGGATTCAGATCCGAGGTCAGGGCTCGATCTTAGGGAAGATCCACAACTAAAGTAGAAGAATCCTCAACTTATCCCAAGAATATCTTAAGTGGTTAGGCCTCTCCAAGCCTATATAAGGAGGCCTCTTCATGGTGAAAGGGAGAGACATTGAGGGCATTGAACTTATGATCTCATAAGGGAGATATCATTGAAGCATCATCATTGTGTGAATAATTTGAGAAAAGGGTTGGACAAGGAGAGATGGGAGAGGTTGATGCACCTTCATCAAAGGAATGTAAGTATTCTCTGTTGTTCTCATCAATATACATATGTGCTTGGATTGTTTCTTTCAAGGTTGTGTTTTACATGAACTTGTTTCTATTAGATAGATTTGGTTTAAAGCTAATCTTAGTAGAATAGGAATTTTGTTCTGTCTCTGTTTGTTTGCAGGACTTATTAAGGATCTTAGAGATCAAATCATAGCTCGAACTGTGCGAGGAAGAACATCATTTAAAAGGTACTCCTTTATTCCTCTTCTCTATACTTTAGTTTAACTATATTTAAAAGGATTTAAGTGACCAACATTAGCACCCTTTCTGTCTTGGTCTTAGGAGTCTAGAGCCCAAGAGGGAATCCACTTGTTCGCAGGGGGATTCTCCTGTAACAAAGGGACATAAGTGTAGTAAGAATAAATTATTCTACATATATTGCGAACAGGAAGAAGAAGAAGAACATGAATAAGAACCATCTCAATATGAAAATGTGGATGTGATTTCTTTGAAGAGTTGACTCCCACGATATCGTTTAATGCATTGGCTGGAATTAGCACTCCTCAAACCCTCAATATCAAAGGATATATCAAAAATAAAAAGTTAATAGTCCTAATTGATTCTGGTTGTACTCATAATTTCATTCACTGTAAATTAGCCAAATCTCTCAATTTCTTTGTATATCCAGCACCAGAGTTTCAAGTAATAATTGCAGATGGATGAACTACCAATTTATCAGGAAAATGAAATAAGATCAATCTTACTATGTGGGAATATGTAATGAATATTCCAATGATTACTATACCCATGGGCGGTTCTAATGTCATACTAGGAATCAAATGGTTACAATAATTAGGAACATTGGCTTTTAATTTTCAAGAACTTTTCACGAAATTTTCGTTCAGAGCAAAACAAATTGCATTAAGAGGTATCACAGGGAAACTCAGTAAGGTGATAAGCTCCAATGGCATGATAGAATTATTGAAAAAGGGGAATGAAGGTGTAATTGCACAACTATGCTCACTAGATGTTCAAACATATAAGCCATCTATTCCCCTAGATCTCCAAGGGATCATTGATAATCATTCCAAAGTATTTGATGATATTCCCAAAGATCTTCCACCCACTCAAAATCATGATCATGATATTCACCTAATTCCTGGGAGTGTTCCTCCTAACATTAGGCCATACATATACCCTTATTCCTAGAAGAGTGAAATTGAGCACATGGTTGAATAAAAGTTAGAGGCTGACATTATTAGACCTAGCCAAAGTTCTTACTCTGCATCGGTGGTAATGGTATTCAATAAATATGGCTCATGGTGTATGTGTCCAGATTATAGAGATATAAACAAGATCACTATTAAAGATAAGTTTTCCATTCCCCTCATTGATGAATTTTTAGATGAACTACATGGAGAAATCTATTTCACAAAGTTGGATCTATGTTCAGGGTATAATCATATTAGAATGAAGGAACACAATATCCCAAAAACAAAATTGTAAGCTCATGAAGGCCATTATGAATTTTTGGTCATACCATTTGGCCTTACAAATGCACCTTTCACATTCGAAGGGTTGATGAATTACATTTTCAATCCCTTCCTTTGAAAATTTGTGTTAGTAATTTTTTATGATATACTAATCTATAACAAGTCTTGGGAGGATCATGTGCGACATGTTGACAAGGTGCTACAACTACTAAGGGAGAAACAACTATATGCCAAACCATCCAAATGTTCCTTTGGGGTGAAGGAGATAGAGTGTTTGGGTCATATTGTATCTCATGAAGATGTCAAGATAGACCCTAAAAATATTAACGCCATGATGGACTGGTCGATTACCAAAACATTGAAGAATCTTAGAGGATTTTTGGGTTTGACAGGTTACTACTGCAATTTTGTTTGGCACTATGGAAGAATAACGACACCTTTAACGACACTAACTAATAAGGATTCATTTTCATGGACTCCAGAGGAAACTAAAGCTTTTGAACAATTTAAAGAGGTGATGTGCAAAGCTCTTGTCTTGACCACTCTAGACTTTACAAAAACCTTTATTGTGGAATGTGATGCCTTGGGAAATGGAATTGGTGTTGTCCTAATGCAAGAAGGAATGCCCCTGGATTTTGAAAGTCTACGAGTCAAGGGAAAGGACTTACAGAAACCCATGTATGAAAAGGAAATGATGGAAATACTACATGCATTGAAGAAATGACATCCTTACCTAATAGGTAGTCACTTCAAGGTCACAACAGATCATGATAGTCTTAAATACTTCTTGTAACAAAGAATATCTTCAGAGGAACAACAAAAGTGGGTGACCAAGATATTGGCTTATGATTTTGAAATCATCTATAAAAAGGGGAAGAAATATGTTGCGGCAAATGCACTCTCAAGAAAGGATGAAGATGTTGAGGCCTTTCTCCGTGCTATGTCGATCATCCAAACCGATTGGATAATACAAGCAAGGGATGAATGGAAGAATGAGAAAAAAGTGTGGACTCTCATTCAAATGTTGCAGTAGGATTCCAGTGCATCAGATACTTTTATATGGAAACATGATTCAATATGGTAGAAAGATCGCTTATATTTACGTAAGAACTCCCAACTCAAACAAAAGGTACTATTGGAATTCCACACCTCTACAGTAGGAGGGAACTCAGGATTTTTGAAAACCTACCATAGGGTCAAGAAGGAATTTTGTTGGGATGGCCTTAAAACTGATGTTCAAAGGTTTGTCACAAAATGTTTGGTTTTCCAACAAAATAAGGTGGAAACAATTAAGACCCCAGGTCTTTTACAACTATTAACCATCCCAAGTTAGCACTGGGAGGAGGTTTCCATGGATTTTATAATAGGCTTACCAAATTCTGAAGGAAAGAGTTTCATCATGGTTATTGTTGATAGACTCACCAAGTATGCACACTTTTGTGCTCTCTCTCATCCATTTAAATCCAATATAGTTTCCATCGAATTCATGGAGATAATTCAAAAGCTACATGGCAACCCAAAGATTATTGTAAGGGACAAAGATACCATCTTCAGTGGACATTTTTGGACATAATTATTTTATTGTTTGGGTACTCAATTGGCTCATAGCTCATCCTACCATCCTCAATCTGATGGACAAACTTAGATAGTGAAAAAATGTTTCGAAGGCTACCTTCATTGCTTTGTCTCTTATAAAAAAACACAATGGTTCAAATGGTTACCCTTGGCAGAATGGTGGTATAACACTTCCTTTCATACTGCAACAAAAATGAAACCATTTATGGCACTCTATGGATACCAACCTCCTTCCATCACTTCTTCTCTAAAAGAAAAATCTAAGGTTCAAGCAGTGGAAGATCACATCAAGCATCAATAACAAGTTCTCCAAATCTTAAAGGAAAACCTGACCATGGCACAAAATTGCATGAAACAACAAGAAGATCAAAATCTCAGTTAAAGAATTTTTGAAGTAGGGGATTGGGTGTTTTTAAGACTACAACCATACACACATATGTCCCTCATGCAAGATAGGAAGGATAATAAATTATCATCAAATTACTATGGCTCTTATAAGGTGTTGCAAAATATTGGTACTATGGTATACAAATTAGAGTTTCCTACTTCCTCACAAGTACACCTAGTTTTCCATGTTTTATGCTTAAAGAAGGTTATAGGTGACAAGATCCTAGTTCAAACTATATTTCTGGAACTTGACGAGGAAGGAAAATTCATATTGGATATTTAAGCCATCACTAACACAAGAATTCACAAACTGAGTAATAGATCCATTTCAGTGTATCTCATTAAATGGAGGAAACTATCAGTTGAAGATTGCACTTGGGAAGATGAGTCTTTTATACAGAAGAATCCAAAGTTACTCAAGCGTTGAGGAAAACACTTGTCTCAAGGGGAGAGGAATGTTAAGACCTAAATAGTATCTTATTACCCCTTAATTGGGGAATATTACATTAGTAATGTTATTTTATTTATGTCGGCTTGAGTCCATTAGTTGTAATTGTACCTCCTAGTCTCCTATATATACCAAGGAGAAATTTTCATTTGGAATCATATTGTATTTGGAAATTTATGTGGGGTATAAGGAGGTTTCCCCCTTGAAGAGGCTTATTAACTGAAATTCTCTCTTTTTCAAGGCATTGAGTAATTATTCTAAGGTTTTTTTATGCTATATTGATATTTGGTTCTTAATAGTATGTGACCTACACAAAGGATGAAAAGGTAAAAGTGCAGCGATTTATTAGTGGGTTACCTTACACCTACCGGGACAAGATTGAGTTTGACGAACCAAATACCTTATAATAAACCATCTATAAGCCAAGGTATTGTTATGAATAGTTCGAGAGTAAGATAGGACCTCACGAGGACTAGAAGAAGAAGATTAGTTCATGATTCAATAAGAAGGGATTTAAATCCTCAAGATTTAAGAACTATGGGAAGGGTTCTAGGATGAGCCTTCCTATGAGAAGTGTGTATCATAAAAAATTTCCCTCTCAAAGTGGAAATAAACCTTTTGAGGCAGTCCCAGGAAAGATTGATAACCCAAACAAAGAACCCTTAAAATGATGGCGTTTTGGAGAAGAACAGTTTTTGAGGGATTGTCCACACATACAACAAAATAGTAGGAAAGTATACAATATACAAGAGGATACCACCATCAATGATTTGGCTAAGAGAACTCCACGAATTTATGTATCCCTAGACAATAATCAAGATGACCACCAAGATTCAATGGTGAAGATGGAAGGTATGATCGCCAACCATCTAGTTTCTATTTTAATTGACCCTGGTTCTAATTTGAGTTATGTGTCCCATCAGACTGTTGATAAGTGTAAAATGCAACCAGTTAGACATGTTAAGACATGGTTGGTACAACTAACTACTGGAACCAAAATAAAATTAGCAGAGGTCATACCATCTTTCCAATTCATCATGGATGTATTCCCCACCCGAGTGACCCTTAGCCTACTTCCCCTGGGATCTTACAACTTATTGATTAGTATGGACTGGTTGGCTGCTTATAAAACTAAGTTGGGATGTTACCATAAAACTTTATAATGTGTAAATGAAGAAGGGAGAAAGATGACCCTCCAAGGGATTCAAAATCCCGTCTTAGTGAGAAAAATATCATCCCTTCAAATGAAAAAGTATTGCAGAAAGGGGTGTCCTTTATATGAAGCACAAGTGTTAGAATTTGTTGAGGATGACAAGCTGAACCTAGAGTACCACCCCATATTAAGAGAATATAAAGATGTGTTTCTATAATAGGTACCAGGTATACCTCCGAGAAGAGACATTGACTTCTCAATAGAACTTGCACCAGGAGCAATGCCATCATATAGAACATCCTATAGGATGAGTACACTAGAGCTAGTTGAGCTCAAGCTACAACTAAAGGAGATGATGAACAAAGTCTACATTCGACCCAGTGTATATCCATGGGGAGCACCCATATTGTTTTTGAAAAATAAATATAGCACACTCTGATTGTGCATAGATTATAGACAACTCAATAAGACAACCATAAAGAACACGTACCCCTTACCAAGAATCGATGACTTGTTCAACCAATTTGGACGTGCTTCCATTTTCTCAAAGATTGAATTAATGTCTAGATACCATCAATTTTGAATTAAGGATGAAGAAATCCATAAAAAAACCTTCAGGAAAAGGTATGGTAACTATGAATTTGTGCTGATGCCATTTGGGTTAACCAATGCCCCCGCCACTTTTATGTTCTTGATGAATAATGTACTCAAAAAAATCTTGGATAAATGTGTATTGGTTTTCATTGATGATATCCTAATCTACTCCAAGAATAGAGAGGAGAACAAAGAACATCTTATACTTTTACTTCAAGTACTAAGAGAGCATCATCTCTACACTAAGTTTAGCAAGTGCAAATTTTTCCAGAAGCAAGTCCATTACTTAGGCCATGTTATTTCTAAAGAAGGGGTGGCAGTAGACCCTGACAAGATCAGATCTATTATGGAATAGCCTACCCCAAAGGATGTCTCTAATATCATATCCTTCATGGGCTTAGTAGGATATTACAAAAGGTTCATAAAAGGGTTTTCCTAGATTGGTTGTCTAATCACTGCCCTTCATAAAAAGGGGGTTAAATTTACTTGGACATCAAAATGAGAAGAAAGATTTCAAGAACTGAAATACCTTATGACCCATATGCCCGTGCTGAAGATTGTAGAATATGATAATGAATTCCTCATGTGTACATATGCCTACAAGGAAGGACTCAGAGGAGCCCTTATGCAAGAAGGGAGTGTAATTTGATACGAATCCAGAAAGTTGAATGAACATGAAATCAATTATGTGACCCATGATCTAGAGTTGGCTGCCATAATGCATGCTTTAAAAATGTGGAGACATTAACCCCTAGGTAGGAGATTTGTTCTTATGACATACCATTATGGGTTTAGGCACCTATTTGATCAACCAAAACACAATGACAAGAAAGATAGGTGGATGGCTCTCCTTAGTGAGTTTAATTTTGAAATCAAACACATCAAAGGAAAGGAAAATAGGGTGGTCGATGCCCTTAGTAGAAGTATAAAGCACCTATGAAACGGATGTCAAGGAAGGAGTTAGGAATGCATAAGAAAAAGATACATTCTTCAAGACCGTGACCTCATACGAAAGGAAAGAGGCTACAGGGATAAAGTATGAAGGCTATCAAATGCTCAACTAAGGCCTGTTGACTTACAAAAACAGATTGTATATCCAAATTTGTGGCATATTGAATAGGTTCATAATGGACGAACTGCACAAGATACCATATATTGGTCATCCAGGTTATCATAAAATGATCACGACCACTAGAAAACAATTTTATTGGCCTGGATTTAAAATTTACATAGATGATTACGTAACTAAGTGTCTAGAATTCTAGCAAGTTAAGGGAGAACACTAACACCCAGAAGGTTTTTTACAACCCCTATCAATCCTAGAATGGAAATGGGAAACCATATCCATGGATTTCATCAGCAGATTACCAAAATCAACCAAGGAAAATGATGCCATCATGGTCGTGGTGGAAAAACTAAGTAAGTCTTCTCACTTCATTCATGTCAAGTCAACTTTCAAGGCAATCGATATTTCCAACATCTTCATGAAGGAGATATTCATACTTCATGGCATGCCCAGGGAAATTGTATCTGACAGGGGCACCAAATTTACTTCAAGATTTTGGAAATCCTTAATAGCTGGTTTTGAGACTAAATTGTTGTTCAACACAACCTATCACCCTCAAAATGATGGACAAACAGAAAGAGTAAACCAAATATTACAATACATGCTAAGGATGCATGTAATTCATCAACCTAAGAAGTGGGAAGACTACCTACAATTTGTATATTTTTCCTACAACAACGGTTATCAAAAATCCTTGAAGATGAGCCCTTTCGAATCCCTCTATGGTAGACAATGAAAGATGCCAATCAGCTGGAGTAATCGAGTGGAAATAATTACAATAGGACCCAACATGCTGAAAGAAATGGAACAACAAGTGAGTTAGATAAATCAAAATATAAAGATTTATCAGGATAGACAAAAAAGTTACATCGACAGAAAGAGAACTCCCAGAGAGTTCAGGAAAATATACCATGTCTATCTCAGAGTTAGGCCCAGGAAGAATTCCTTGATAATGGAAGCTTGTGCCAAGATGGAACCTCAGTATTGTGGACCCTTTGAGGTATTAGATAGAGTAGGACATGTAGCCTCTAGGCTAACACTCCCTCCCATAGTAAAGGAACATAATGTTTTCCATGTTTCATTATTAAAGAAATATGTACATGATTCTAATCATATAATTGACTGGTCTGTGATCCAGGTGGAGTTGGAGGGAGAATTCCGGCCATGACCCTATTGCATACTAGACAGGAATGAAACCCCACTCAGGAACCGAACCATTGCACAAGTCAAGGTGCAGTGGAAACATTTTGGCCCAAATGAGGCTACATGGGAAGTGGAGGATGCCATGAGACAATAATATCCATTTTTGTTTACTTCTATATATACAGAGCACGTTGACAGACAAGACATTGAGGAAAATGTTCCTTTAAGGGGGAGGGGATTGTAACACCCATGTTTTCCCTAGTTTGTAAATATAACTATATGGGTCAAGAGACTATGCCAAAACTCAATATGTGTGAATGTTTTATTTGATGGAACTTTTCATAAAAAGGTCAATGAATGTAAATTATGTTATTTACTATAAAATGGATAAGTGTTGCATGACTTCTAGAAAGGGGGGTTTGCTAAGAGAGACCACAAATTCTATGAAAGATATGGTGAAGGGGACAAGGAATGGTTGTGTTAACCTCCACCATACCAATACCTTACTGGGTTGAATTTCTCAAGATCAGAACAAACCTCTGACCCAGAAATGAATTACAATCAGGATGGTAGGTGGGAATACCCCCTCAAGAGTTAATGAGGGGATGGGGAAGAACACCCATATGTAATAATTTCATACATGACCATGGATTGGGAAGTCAATCCACAAACAATATTGTTGAGGAAGGCAAGAAAGGAAGTGTGGTGGGAAGAGGAAGGACTGCGAAGAGTGTAGAGATGAGAGCCTAATATCTTCGGTCCGAGGAAGGACTGAAAAAAGAGAGTGATTTTTGATTGCAGGAAATGGATAATGAGTCAGGAAAAGGAGATTAACCTTCATCGCTATCTATTCCTATACTAGGAGAAGGAGAGTAACCTTCATCCCTAGCTTATGTTGAGTTGGAAGAAATATATTGAATATCAAAGCATCGTGGTCTAAGCTTGGGGGTGGCCAGTGGTAAATCCATTAAGAGTGACTGAGCCTATGGTTGGGTGGAAATGAACACCCCTTTCAGTAGTCACATCACGCCTTATGGTTCTAATAAGTGTTTTCATGCCTTGTGCTTTGAATTGGAAATAAAATATGCATGTGTATATTTATATTTATATAGATGGTTTGTATATTGAAATGATTAATATGTGAGTATGCATTTGTTCCCTTGAGAACTTATGCTTCTACTTGATTTTCCATATGCTCCAGTTTCATTTCTCGAAGGTGTTTTCCCCAGGGAATTACATCATAGTTCCAGAGTCAGATCAAGCCTCTTACCACTGCTACCATCTTGGTAACCTCACAAATTTACGTTGCCCTATTTCTGAGCTTAAAGCTCTATGAGTTGGGGAGGCGTCTCCTCTAGACTAGTAGTCTAAGATACTTTGAACTCGCACCCAAGTCCTTAAGAAAAAACCCAGATAAGAGTAGATTTCATAGCCCAAGAGTCACCTAAAGTTCCATGTGTCTTGGGTCTAGGAACCCTGCACTAGAAGGAGTTAGATCATGAAGGTTTCAGAACTTCGGGAGTTCGAAGATTTGAGATGTAAAATTTCACGATAGTCGCAGTTACTCGAACTACTAGAGTAACAAGAGTCATAGATGATTTAAGAACCTAACAACAAATATGGATGTGAGTCACTCATTGGGAGGAGAAGTCATCCAAGTCGTCAGATCAAATCAAAGACCCACTGGAGCTAACAACTCAAACACCAGTTGCTCGATTAAATCGATGGTTGGGAATCATTGTGGACCGTGAAGGTGAAATTAGCGGACATGCTAGTTCACGGCCCAAAATTCACCGACGTTGTTGATATCGTCGGGTTGGAATATCAACGACCCCGATTATACCAAGTTGGAAGAGTAATTTTTAGATTGTAGAGGTTGATATCTCTGATAAACAGTGAGCATGTTGGGGCCTTGAAATCACTGTGAATAGTCGATCGATGAACAAATCGGTATTGGCTAGATCATGACTGTCATACCTAGAGAAGTTGCTAGGTGGATAGTCTTGAGTTCCTTTGGAAATCCATGGAGTAACATAGTCCTTCTGTGTCGTCAATCTGAGAGAAAGGAAATGAGTCGACAGATCATCGACTTCGGGTGTAAGCACTACAGGAGAAAGAGACTGTGGATAGTTTGAAACTCCCAAAGCTCGAAGAGTCGAAGTGATTTGCAACCATCTATCTATGGGAGACGCACATTGACAGATCATCGAATTTAGTTGTGAGAACTTTGGGAGAAAGAAAGTGTGGAGAGGTTGAAATTACCGAAGCCCGGAGAACCGAAGTGATTTGCAACCATCGATCTATGGGAGACACGCATCGAAATATCATCGAATTTGAGTGTAAGCAATCTGGGAGAAAGCAAGCATGGAGAGGTTGAAAATATCGAAGCCCAAAGAGCCGAAGAAGATCTGAGCCATCCGTCAACTAAGGACAGGTGTCAGCAGATCTTCCATTTCAGAAGATAGCCACTTCGGAGAAAAGTGGTTTCACGAGAGATGAGAAATCTTGAAGTAAATTGTGACCATTGATTTGAAATAGACACACATTGACAAATTGTTGACTTCGGGTGAAATCACTCCGAGAGAAAAGGTGGTGTGAGCATTCATAACTCCCAAACATCGAATTCTCGAAGAATATCATAACCGTTGATTTAGATGGATGTGTGGTTCTCGATATGTAACTCTAGGTATAGATTACTTCGGAGGGAAAAGGTGTAGGAATGTTTGAAATTATCGAATGTAGAAGTCCCAAATAAAGTCAGGGAAGTCGAAATCCATGCAGACATGCGGCGTCGGATCATGAACTTCAGAGGATTTCATGTGGTGGTCTTCTTGACACCTGTTGTCTTGGCATCTGGTCATAACCCGTAGTCTTATGAAAGTATAGTGTGATGAAAGAACCTGAAAAACTTGGGACAGGATATCTGCCAGCTCTGAGATTGTTTTAGAGCATGGAGATCATGGATGGAAAGCTCTGGAAGATCTATTATAGAATAGAGACCTCGAATGGGGGTTTTGATTCTCCTAATAAGAGAGGAAGTTTGAGTCCCCATCGTGGGTGTGTTACACATACCCTCAAACAAATTTGGTAATGTCTAAGAATATCATGAAGCAAAAGCCTGGTCAGGGTCATTCTGAACGTTAATTTGTTGAAGGGGAATGGGTGTTTCTTCGTTTGCAACCTTATAAGAAGTCTTCACTCAAATATGAATAGTTTTATAAAATTTCTCCCAAATTTTAGTGTCCTTATATAATTCTCAAGTGTGTTGGAGATAGTTCAGACACACCTAGGATTTATTTTTCCTAAAGTTTTCCCTATGTTTATTATTCATTATCAAGTCTCCTACATTTTAGGGAGAATATTCGTTTTCCTACATTCTAGGTGAATGTTCTCTTCAATTCACACTTCAATTGGATCATTTGAGTGGAGTCTTGATGCCATATTGGTTCCATCACCATGAAACATTTGGATCATCACTACTAATGTGCATTTTCCTTGGGATTATCACCAAAGTGGTGCATTACTGATGCCTTCATTTAGTTAGCTGAAGACTGAGAGGATAGTTGGATTATACTACGTAGAAGTTAACTCCCGTAATTCTTGGTGTGTGTCTAGTTCACTCTAGACCACCACAATGGCACATTGGATTCTCTTCTAGTGTGAATTAGTTGTGTTATAGAGAGTATATCATGTGTAAATTATCATTCATTCATTCAGTTAAAATGATTCTTTGATTCTCTCTCTCTCGTTTCCATATTTTCTCATGTTTCTACAAACTATGTATGTCATTTTCTAGCTAGATCTTATCTGTGCAGGTTCATCCAAATTTACATGTTATTACAGTCTATGGATTGCTAGGAAAAAGACACACCATACTCATTTTGCTGGTACCGAAGATTGAAGACAACGAAAAAATGGAATTTCCAAAAGAATTGATTCTTACACCGTACGATTTATTTGCATAGAAGAAAAAGATGGAATTGAATCTTTGAAGAAGAGGATTATATAGGTTATCCATGGGCATAGATACCTAACCTACATTAGCCATAGAAAAATACAATTATATGAATCAGATGGATGAAGTGTATGGAACTATTTGCAGTCTTATTTCTCCTGAGCTCCTCTTTCACATATCTTCTTGTAAAACCCCCAATGAAGTTTGGACCACCATGGAAGGAATTTTTGGAAATTAGGATGAGATGAGGGGACATATATTCGAGGTGGAATTTCTTAATTTGGATTCAAAAAACCTTCGACAATTTCCAACATGTTTTTACCAAATATAAAGATTTGTTGTCGCAACTCAAGGCTTGTGGGGTTGATAAATCTAAGTGTAACACCCCTGGCCCCTAACTTCTCTTTTTAAGGGGTGGGGCATCATAATTTATTCTTTCCTTAAATATATCATCTCAAATCATCCCTCCAAGATGATTTATTCTCTTCAACTTACCCGTAGATTTCTAACGACTGCTACCAGATGCTAAACCGACCCTTGGTTTAGATCTTGCATCTTTTCGAAGTTCTTCAACGTTCATTAGTTGAGGGCCACGTGAAGTCCACTTGGATTCATCTCGTTTATACCATCTCTAGGCTCCTAGATCTTGTAGGGAAGGTCCATCCATCAATCTATCCAATGAATAGCTTATCCCTCATCTAACACATAGTTCTCCCGAAGCCCGAACTCTGAACTCCGAACTCATAGATCAGACAATTGACTCATCTCAGGTCAACGACCTTCGTTTCTTCGTTTCTTCGTGACTTCAAACTTCAAACATTTTGACCACTCCAAAATGACAATTCTCTCGAAGCACTAAATCCAAACTCATAGATCGGATGTTCGAGAGGGGTCCAAAAGGATCCAGATACCCATGGTACGGATCACTTCGCGACTTTGGATTTTAGAAGTATTAACCACTTCCAAGTTGCAATTCTCTCGAAGCATGCAATCTGAACTCATAGATCGGATAGTCGAGAAGGAACCAGAAGGATACAGAGATCCATTGTCCATATCCTTTCATGACTTCACATGTCGTAGGTTTTTTCCACTCCAACTCACAATTCTCTCTGAAGCGCGAATCTTCGATCTCATAGATCAGATGGTCGGGATGGTTCCCAGGCATCCTCATATATAAGGCCCAGATTAAATTCGGGACTTCGAGACTTCAAAGGATTCACCTCTTTAACAAACAAAATGCCTCATTTGTCAGACCCGCGAAGTCTAAAGGACTCAAGGGATTGACTCTCACATTTCTTCTCCCAATACAATGATCGTGAAGGACTTCGGCTCCTCCCAAACTATTCTTGTCTGTTCATCTTCGAAAAAAAAGGATCTTCCCTTTCGATACTTGGATCTCGCTATCCTTCCTGAGATTATTTTTCTTTGAAATACTTAGGTGCTAATGCACGCTTTATGATCTTCCTCCTGAGCTTGATATTTGTAAAGATCTCCAATGCACCCCTGAACTTGTTGACCAAACTCTAGATATTAAGAATTTCTCGGCCTCATCCCACCTCATAGAGACTCTATGCATACCTGCACTACCTCTCCTGAGCTTAACAGAATCCGTCCTCCTGGATATTTAGGGAAACTTGGAGTGTCGACGTGCACACGTGAAAACTATTCCCAAGGTTGACGAACTCACAGTCCACTTATTTTAACTTAAGCCACCAAAAGGCTCGATCATTTACGTGTACAAATCAGACAATTCCATACTTTCTTAAATACACAATTTAAACAAGAATAAAGAGATAAAATACAACCATTACGAAAACATGCACATCCCTGAGTCATTCATAGGATATCCAACTTTATTACATAGTTACAGCTCAATTACACCGAGTTTGAGAATACTTATCTAATACAGGTTTTGACCAACTAATTGACTATGGGTGTGTTCCTTTCCACCCAACCATAGGATCAGAGGCATTCATTCTTAGCACTCTGGCCACCCCCGTGCCAAGCCATGATATCACTAGATATTTTACACCATCTCTTAGAGACACTCTCTCTATCACAACAACCCTGTGAGGTTTATCAGATGCTTCCTCAGCATCAATCTCACATTTTGGTTCTTTGGGTCATGTTCTCTACATTCTCTTTTCCTCTGTATTTTCTTTGGTTCGTGCATATCCTTTACGAGCTTCTTCTCTTGTCTCATGTCTCCTCTCTTTTTGGCATCTTACCTTCCTTCTTTAAGAAGGTTTCTGACCTATCATGTTCCTTCTATCAGAAGGAAACTCAGGTCTGCAGTTTTCTATGGTACTTTGGGCTGACAACCCATTTTTCCATTCATGAGGGTGGTTGATTATTCAACCACCAGTCCTTTCCTTCATTAACTTATTTCTTTCCTCTATATATATCATGGATCATACTTCAAGCCCTCACCCCCCAATAGTTAGTTATGGGAAATTTGACAATAATACATTTACATCGTCCACATGCCTTAGCATGGTAATCCTATTTTATGATTAATTACAAGCTAGGGGAAATAGGGTGTTACAATTCCCTCCCCCTTAAAGGAACCCCATCCTTGGTGTTATTTCTCAAAAACACCTGTCATGCCTTTCTCATTCAACCACTTCATAAGTCTTGAACTTTGTCCTCGGTCAAGTCTTTTTTCAAACTCCTATTCTTCGTCACCCAACTTTAATAATTCTTGAAAAACAAGCACATTAATCACAATTTTATGCGAAAACATCTTACTGTTCAAAATTCAAGAGGAAAATTCCATAATCTAGAAGAATACTTATCTGTACAGTTCATGGGTTTTCTTCCACATGATTGTCTTATTATCCAGGCTCACTATTTTTCCTGGACATACCTATTGTGTGCATGATCCCAATAAATAGTTTACAAGAACTATCATAGTCTCCTCTCCCTTGTGTTCACTCACCCTCCAGGCCCAGTCCCCTTCTCTGCTATATAGTTTCTTTGGTGATCCATCTTGCCTTGCCAAGGCTTTCTCGCACAGGAAGAATTTCAGAGACTTCATCGAGCCTTACAGTCGGGGCATCCCTTACACTTTCTCTGTCGAGGCATCCTTCGGCTTGTGTTACCTAAACATAACATAGTCCAGGTGATCATGACTTACCACGGGGTTCTCATGCCTCAACAGTGGCCTCTTTCAAGATTTTCAACTTGACATCCTTCATTTTTCCTCCCTAGACAGACCTTTTCTTCTCACCTGTATCCCAATATACAAAAATTCATGAGACATCATCATAAATAATGAATTTCAAAATTTTATTGCAAATCTGTCACCTATAGATTTCCAATTCCACATTTTGTGTTTCCAGATTTGTTCGACACAGGGAGCATATTCATAAGCATGGGACTTTCTTCCCCATAATAGTTTAGCTCAATAGGAAATTGGTCTTCCTTATGGGGTTACAATACTGCCATATCCAAAGCTCTTTCTTCTTGCAAGTAAACTTTCCTCAGCCAAACAAATCGTTAGTTTCCATGCACACTATATTTTCATACGAAGCATACTAGCAATCCAAGTCTTTTTCATCTATTCCAGGTATATAAAGAAAAAGGGAAACATTATTATTATGTAAGCATGATGTCAACATACTAAATTTTCGAAGTGTAGATCAAATATTAAATGACTTTAATCATTGTGCCAATGTTCATGGCCACATTCATACCCAATTCACCCTTGCATTCATCTTCAAGATGCCACACTTGGTGACAAGCACCCTACTATGGTGTGTTGGAGTTTAACCAACCTCTTCACCATATGGATTATTCCTTCTCATTCACTCTTAGAGCAGGATCATGCTTCTTGCTACAACTCGATCATGATCCCAAATCAATGCACATGAAACTTAAAAGTCTCATATGAATGCACCCAAGCATTTTGCCTTCATTAATAACCAGGGTTCCAACACACATGGCCACCCAAGAAATTATATTTTCCTTCAACGCTTTCATAATGTAAGCAAAACATTGGAAGGTCCTCCTTCCTTACTGAAAAATACGTTGCCTACCATATTATGCAACATGTGTTCCCTCAATGCATTCCATGCAATGTACTAACTATGAGCACCTTTATTCCCATAGAACTGATCCTTGCAACCATATTCTAATGCAAAGTGTTGGACTCTATCTTCCTTGACTGGCCCAAAGGAACTCTGTTTTCTCTCCATGCGATCGAGAGTTGTGACCTTAATTCTATTCTTTCCAGGCATTATCCTTTCGGCTCCCATGTCCAAGCGCTATGGTCCTAGCTAAACCCCTTGTCCGCAAATCGATGGTGAAGATCTGTCTTTTCCTAGATGCAATGGCTGCAAGGGATTGAGGAACCTCAACTAGTTCCCGGTTCAATTCCCCTTCCGATATCCACAATAGATACGGGCCGTCTGATCTATGATTGGACCCCAAACTCAAAATAGAGCTATATTGAATTCAAATTACGGGCACAGGCTCCACCGTTAACATGTGTGCCCATTCGATCTCTGCAATGAATATGGGTCATCAATCTTATCGAATGACTAGCATTTGATCCGTTAACTTCAGTGGATCTTGAAATCAATCTAACGACTTATATCAGTTTCCTTTCGATGAATGACTCATGTTCACTTCCTCTGTCAGGATCTTGATTAACTTGATTCAATCAAGGTTTTCTTTCACGGTCCTCACGATATCGATATGTAGTTGATCAAATGGATTTCTATGATTTCTTAGTAAAGGTTTTTGACCTTTTGAGTTAACAGGGATCATTTGGTTCAGATTCTCCTGCATCATACAATCAGTCATCACTTCTAGAGGTTCACACCTCCATCATTCATGTTCTCCTTCCCAAACCATACCCTACTTGGGTATCCATGGCATATAACTGCCTTTCAAAAAATTTGTGCATAATGTTAAGGAAATAAAACATTTTTAGACATGTCCTAGGACATTTTTATGCACCTCATCACATTATCCTAAATGTTTTCATGAGTGCAACACAAACAAATATTGATTGTTTCTACAGAAATACGACCACCATCACTAGGGTGTCGAAGAATTTACTTCCATCTGTGTACCAAATCTCTCATCCCAGAGAAAACATAATACTCAGCAAGAAAATAATTGAGGGCTCTCCCCTTCTTCCAATTCTTTCTACACCGCCTGGGAATTTTCAGCCCAACTGATTTATCTCTAAAGGCCTCACTGCCTTTTCTTAACAAGTCTTCAACCCGTCCTATTCAATCAAACATACTCCTTTATTCATTCATTAGTATTCTATTCATTACATGATGTTTTCAAAATGTAAACCAGGATTCTTCTCTCTCTCTCTCTCTGTATATATATATATATATATATATAATCTTGTAGCTCACTACTTAATTCTCAAAAATTATTAAGGTTGTGACTCTATCCTCCTGACAGAGTTTTCATACAATTCCTCCACAGGGAAATCCCTTAGTATGCAACTTCTTTATTTCATATCCATCACCATCTGTGATGGCCTCAACCTTGATTTAGCTTCAATTGTTTACCAAATATTCCATAGGGATATAAACATGCATCTTTGTCATGCATCCAAATTATGTATCCACACATGTTCTAGTTTTGTTAATTTACATCCATGATGTACTTAACCATAGGAATAATCAAAGGCATGTGTGTAGCTTCCATTGTTATATTTCACAGCCTACATACATATCTACCTTAAAATTAGTCAACTCATGGTTGTTCAAAATCATTCTCATGTGTTCCTCAAGGCATAATCATTTGCCTCTTATCCTGACAACAAACCATCCTTTCTCATTTACTCTTTCATTCACTTATGTTGGACTTTCCTTGGGAATGGATTACATTCCCCTTAAGCTATCATTCAAAACATAACCTTCTTGATTCTTTAGAATGGATTCAACCATGCATCCATGGTATTCATTCAATCTTGGAAAGTGCAATGTTTGTCTCTTATTTCACTCATTTAGGTAGTCACCTTGTGCCTTTAGTATACCTATACTCTTACATCATACCTATGCATCACTTTCACATTTAATATCTTTCATACATAACTAGTATTACTATCAAGATTCATGTCAAGAAGCTTCACAACAAATTAAATCCATGCACTCAAGCATAAACACATACAAGCCTAACCAAACATTCATCATACAAGCTCATTTCTTGCACCCGTTCCATGTCAGGCATGCACATGGGCATCTAAGACTTCTATATCCTCCTCCACGGATATTTCTTCCATCCTTATGAAAAGCCTCATAGGAACACTCAACACCGAGTTTCCCTCTCGGTTGAGAGCTTGCAGTCATTCACACGACATCCACATGGATGTTGAATCAGATATAGTCATAACTATGTTCCCCCCGTTTGTTTTTTATATGATAATAGCTAGCAATAAAAAATTCTTGCCTCAACCTCCATGGAACATTTCTCAACTTATAAATACAATCTGGGCAATTATAAACATACCCAAGGTAACAAAATCACCCAAACTAGCTTCTAATTATATCTATATGGCTACCATCCACCACTGGATTTCAGTCTGACCCATTGGGATTCTAGAAGCGACCCAACACTTCCTTTACCACATTCAGGATCAACATTTAGTCAACCATTTTATCTTAACTTTAACAATAATGTATAATACCATTTGGACTACTTACTAAGTATCCTAGTTTAGAAATCCAAAGTATCTTTAGGTCAAGATCGGTCTTGACCGTTACTCCTAGAATTCTTCCTTCTATTCAATACAGTCAGGGATAGAGGCCACTCTTCTCCTCCCACAAGAACTCTGGCAGATTAGTTTCCTATCCACCAAGCAAGGGAGGCTATTGTGATTTCTCACTCAATCACTCTATATTTCTACAGTTTCATTTATCAACTTGATTAGAAAAACTCTGTCCAGTAATTCCCATATCTAGAAACAAAATTCGTTTCTCATTCCACTTGAAACCCAAGAGTTGTGCATGCTCTCCCTTTTCATAGAATGGTCACCAGACTCATTCCTCTGACCATGAGGAGTTATACACCTATACTAGGTTTAACCCTTCATTAAAGTAGTAATCATTACTGCTACATATCCTTTCCATCCATTCACACAACTATTTTAGTTTAAATATTAGTGTTCTTAAGCATAATCCCATTCATGTAGGATCAACTTTCATTTCCCAAGAAATGTTAGGCTCCCTTTGTCACAGACTAGCATGGCTCAATATCATTGAGGTAAAATCCCAACTGTATTTTAAATATGCATCCTTCTACTCAAGGAACCTATACAAATGATTCATGTTTGGCGGTAATATTGTCCACAAGCTCATATTAGCCTTGGTAGATGAATCTTATGACTGTACAACAGTGTGTACAACTGCACAGTGAATTCAAATTATTTATTTGGATACATTAGCAACATACAGTGCAAGTTTCCAAAACATCTATCAACAATAAAGAATCTCATTTCTCTCTTCAATAGGGGTTTTCTAATCCTCTTAGGAATGTGGTAATATAGGGTGTTACCCCTTAAGTTTCTCCATAAATATTTTCAAATGACTCATACATGAGTCCAAGTAGGTCAAGTGTTGAAATCATGCTCTGATACCAATTTGTAACACCCCTAACCCCTAACTTCTCTTTTTAAGGGGTGGTGCATCATAGTTTTGTCTTTTCCTTAACTATCTCATCTCAAGTCATCCCTCCAAGATGATGTATTCTCTTCCTCTTACCTGTAGATTTCTAACGACTGCTACTAGGCCCTAAACCAACCCTTGGTTTAGATCTTGCACCTTTCTAAAGTTCTTCGGCATTCATTAGTTGAGGGCCATGTGACGTCCACATGGCTTCATCTTGTCCATACCATCTCTAATCTCCTACCTCTCATAGGGAAGGTCCATCCATCAATCTATCCGATGATTGGCTTCTCCCTCAACTAACACATAGTTCTCCCAAAGCGCAAACTTTGAACTCATAGATCGGACGGTTGAGACTCATCTCAGGTCAATGACCTTAGTTGCTTCACAACTTTTGACTTCAAACGTTTTGACCACTCCCAACTTACAATTCTCTCGAAGAACAAAATATGAACTCAAATATTGGGCGGTCGAGAGGGGCCCAAAAGGATCCAGAGATCCATGCTCCAGATCACTTCGTGACTTCAAATTTCAGAAGTATTAACTACTCCCAACTTGCAATTCTCTCGAAGCACAAAATATGAACTCTTAGATCGGACAATCGAGAAGGACCCAGAAGGATCCAAAGATCCACATTCTATATCCTTTCGTGACTTCGAATGTTGGAGGTTTTGGCCACTCCAACTCTCTCCCGAAGCGCGAATATTTGATCTCATCGATTGGACGGTCGGGATATCTCCTAGGAATCCTCATATCTAAGGCCCATATTAACTTTGGGAATTCAAAGAATTCACTTCTTTAACAATGAACACGCCTCATTCATTGGACCCACAAAGTCCAAATGACTCAAGGGATTAACTCCTACATTCCTTCTCTCAATCCAACGATCGTGAAGGACTTCAACTCCTCCCAAACTATTCTCATTTGTTCGTCTTCCAAATGAAAGGATATTCCCTTTTGATACTTGGATCTTGCTATCCTTTCTGAGATTTGTTAGATCTAAAAGACTTAGGCATCAGTGCACGCTTCATTATCTTCCTCTTGATCTTGAGAATTGTAAATATCTCCCACGCACCCCTGCATTCGTTCACCAAAATCTGGAACTTAAGAGGTTCTTGTCCTCAGCCTGCCTCATAGAGACTTCGTGCATACCTTCACTACCTCTCCTGATATTAATAGACTTTGTCCTCTTAGAGACTCAGGGAAACTGGGAGTGTCGGCGTGCACACATGAAAACTGTGCCCAAGGTCGACAAACTCACAATCCACTTATTTTAACTTAAGACACCACAAGGCTCAGGCATTTACGTGTACAAATCAGAAAATTCCATACTTTCTTAAATACACAATTTAAATAAGAATAAAGAGATATAGTATAACCATTAAGAAAACATGCACATCCCTGATTCATTAACAGGATATCCATCTTTATTACATAGTTATAGCTCAATTACACCAGGTTTGAGAATACTTATCTATTACAGGTTGCGGCCAACTAACTGACTGTGGGTGTGTGCCTTTCCACCCAACCATAGGCTCCGAGGCATACATTCATATCACTCTATCCACCCCCATTCCAAGCCATGATATCACTAGAGAATTTACAGCATCTCTTAGAGACACTCTCTCTGTCACAATGACCCCGTGAGGTTTATCATATGCTTCCTCAACATCAAGATCACGTTTTGGTTCTTCAGGTCGTGTTCTCTGCATTCTCTTTTACTCTGTATTGTCTTTCGTTCACGCACATCCTTTATGAGCTTGTGCTCTCATCTCGTGTCTCCTCTCTTTTTGGTATCTTACCTTCCTTATTTTGGAAGGTTTCTAACCTATCATGTTCCTTCTATCATAAGGAAGCTTGCGTCTGTAGGTTTTTGTGGTACTTCGGGCTAACAACCCATTTTTCCATTCATGAGGGTGGTTGATTATTCAACCGCCAGTCCTTTCCTTCATTAACTAATTTATTTCCTCTATATATATCATGGCTCGTACTTCAAGCCCTCACCCCCCAACATACAGTTATGGGAAATTTAAAAATAATACATTTACATCGTCCACATGCCTTAGCATGGTAATCCTATTTTATGATTAATTAGAAGCTAGGGGAAATAGGGTGTTACACTAAGGAGGGGAAACAAATGGTTCTTACGATTCTTTCCAAATTTGGTATGGAATAATCAATGTTTGTATCCAAATTTCATTCAGTTAGGCTCGCCTCTAAAACTACCTAGAAAATGCCCTATATTGAGGCCTTTATTGAGTCTCTGAATCAAGAGAATACCAAGCTCATAAATATGGGAAAAATCAAAGTCTCAAAGGCACATGCACTTTCTTTTCAAAATGGTAGCAGACACCAAAATCGAAAATCTAAAAAAAAAGAAAAATGGAAGGGACTTGCAAATTAAAAGAAGGAAGGGTACTCAAAACCCTTCAACGATTCCTCCGGATCCAAAGGTGGAAAGGGAAGAGAAGGGGACAAATACACTTACTTCCAATGAGGATTTGATACAGAATCTGCATGCATATAGAATCATATATATCAAATGGCACAAATACTTTAGCAAAACAACCTTGGAGATTGCATCCCTGAGGGTGCCAAGAAGAAAAATCCAAAAGATCAAAACACCAAGAAAGGTAACTCTAGCCATGCTTTGATTTCCATTAAATTCTATCATGATGCTTGGATTGTAGATTCAAGTGCATCACACCACATGGAATCCAAAAAGGAAGTGTACTCTTCATTGGAAGCATGCAAAGGTCCTCTTATTTTGATGGGGGACGACTCTCCAGTCGAAGTCACCATCAAAGGGAGAGTTGAACTCACAAATGTGAGCTTCGAGAATGTGCTACACGTTCCGAATGTATCCATCAATATTATCTTCGTGTACCATCTGAAAAAATTTTGAACCAGAAAGAGAGTAATATTCACACTTTATACAAGGGATATTTATGACATGCAAACAAATTCCAAAGTTGCTACTAGTGAGGTAAATCACCAATCCAGACTCTAGACATTTTCTGAATTTATTGAACCATGTTCTGCATTATTTCTTATGCATGTTGATGAAAGAAATAGGATATGGAATGAAAGGTTCAGGAATTTAAATTTCAGATACATGCAACAAATTAGCAATAACGGAATGGTTGAAGGTCTACTTGACATCCACTTATCCAAAGGAATTTTTTAGGGATGTGTCCTTGGAAAACACCCTCAAGATAAATTCAACAAAGGAAAGACTCATAAGGCCTCCTCTCCTTTGGATCTGATCCACGATGATCTCATGGGCCCTTTTCCACATCCATAAATCAATAAGGCAAGTTACGTGCTCATTTTTGTTGATTATTTGTCACATTACACTTGGACTTTGTTTCTCGGGAAAAAATATGATTCCTTTCAACATCTCAAAGATTTCAAAGACCTTATTGAGACACAGTCAGGAAGGAATATCAAAGTCCTCCAAACATATAATGCAGGGGAGTGTGTCAACCATGAGGTACACAATCATTTTCTTGAGGCTGAGATTCAGTTGCAGCACATGGTTCCGTATACTCTGCAGCAAAACAAAGTTGTTGAGAGGAAGAATAGATCTATAAAAGAGATGGAATCTTGCATGTTGCATGCAAAGTCACTTCCATAGAGATTATGGGATAAAGATATTAATTGTGAAAACTACATCCAAAACATATCTCCCAATAGATATGTCAAGGATAAGACCCCCTTCGAGGCTTGGAGTGGCCTCAAATTGGAAGTGACCTAGTTTCGTATATTCAGTTCATGTGCATGGGCCAAGATTCCCTCTAAGAATAGGAAGGAACTTGATCCGCATAGTACATAGTGTATATTTATTAGATACCCATACGGTGTGAAGGGATACAAACTCATTGATCCCTCTACGGACTGATTCATCACTAAGCGCAATGTCCAATTCAAGGAAATTATCTCACTTGCATCACAAGAGCCGCATGTAGACACTTTTGTTCTTCCACCTGTCAAAGATGATGATACTGCACATGTTGACTCTTATTCATATGAGAGTTCTGATTGATAGGATTCACATGATTAAAATATTGAGTTAGTACAGTCATATGTAGAGTTAGTGCATGCAAATGCAGATGTAGAGCCAAAGTTGAGGCCCAAGTGGGCCAAGACTACTCTTTAGGATGCAGGAAATCTTGTTGGGGATCCAAATGATACCAGGAGGAATCGATATGATTTCGAGGAGCCTCCTCTTTCACTCACCACCACTTAATCGATGCCACCTAGGCATATTTTATTGGTTTAGTCTTCATATCCATAGTCCTATGGTAAGGATTTTGGGAATCCACCATGCAGGAGGAGTACAACTCCATCCTCAAGAACCAAACTTGGGATCTAGTTCCCCTTCCTTCAGGAAGGAATCTTGTCAAGTGCAGATGGGTCTACAGGACCAAGAGTGCAACAAACATATAGGCTAGCATATACAATGTTAGGCTAGTCACCAAAGGCTTTCAGCATGTGCACAACATTGACTATGACGAGATCTTCACTCCAATAGTGAATATGGATTCCATATGCTTGGAACTTGCCATTGCGACAACCAATGGATGGTAAGTCCATCATATGGATGTGAAGAATGCATTTCTTCATGGAAATATCTCTGAGGAGATATATATACAACATCCCTAGGGATTCATGCAAGATTAATCTTTGGTATGTCAACTGAAGAAGTCACTTTATGGCCTAAAGTAGGCCTCGAGGGCATGGTATGCCAAGATGGACTCCTACCTGATGTCACATAAATTTGTATGTTGTAAGTTATACCTAAACATTTACATGCTCAAGAAGGTTGATTCACTTCTACTCCTAGTTCTGTATGTTGATGATTTGTTGATCACCGGTTGCTCGACTTCAGCGATTGTGGTAGTCAAGAGGATTATGCATGACAAGTTCTTGATGATGGACATGGGTCTGCTACATTTATTCCCTAGTCTAGATATCAGTCAAGATGCATCAAGAATCAAATTGTTTCAGGCCAAGTATGCATGAGATCTCCTAGAGAGATTCCACATGACAGACTGCAAGTCTGCCCCGAATCCTTTCCTATTAGGAGTAAGACTTGAGGATGGTAGGGAAACTCCACTAGTGAAAAACACACTGTACATACAACTAGTGGGGATCTTTTTGTATCTCACACACTCTAGAATAGACCTCTCCTATGTAGTTGAAGCAGTATCCTAGTTCATGAAAGAGTCACATGACATAAATTGGAAGGTTGCAAAGCGTATTCTTCGATACGTACAGTGAAACATCACCTTTTGGATTCACTATGAAACAAACTCTGCATTGGACCTCATATGTTTCACTGATTCTAATTGGGCTGGAGAAAACATTGATCGCAAGTCCACATGTGGTTACTCACTCAGTTTGGGTTTCAACCCCATATGTTGGTCGAGCACGAAGAAAAATTTTGTTTCTTTATCTTTATCCAAAGTAGAGTACAAAGGGGTAGTTAACATAACCATTCAGGCTATGTAGATACAACATTTTCTCACTAATTTGGGCATTCATTTTCATCAGTCAATCATCATCTAGTGTGACAACTAGAGCACTCTAAATTTCTGCAGAGATCCATCTCAGAGGCAGTGGACGAAGCACATCGAGATCCACATGCACTACATCTGAGACTTAGTACACGAAGGGATCATTGACCTGTATTTTTTTCCTTCATCATAATAGATTGTAGACATCTTCACCAAGACCTTCACTGAGCAGAAGTTCCATTCTTTGTGTAGTCATCTTGGAGTGAAGGACATCATTTCCTAGCAACTGTCACTTCTTTTTTTATACATTGTACCTTGAGGGGGGGGTTTCCTGTGAGGTTTTCCCTCTTTCCTCATTTATTTTATTTTGTCTTTTGTTTTCAGGTACCTAGCATGGCCTCGTTGTCGGGACCCTCTTTTATTTTCACCATAGTTATGTTTAGAGGGGGGGTGTTGGAGATACTTTACACACACCTAGGATTTTTTTTCCTAAGGTTTTCCCTATGTTTATTAGTCACTATCTAGTCTCCTACATTTTAGGGAGAATATTCCTTTCCCTACTTTCTAGGGGAATATTCTCTTCATTTCACACTTCAGTTGGATCAGTTGAGTGGAGTCTTGATGCCACATTGGTTCCAAAACTATGCAACATTGGGATCATCACTGCTAATGTGCATTGTCCTTGGGATTATCACCAGAGTGACACATTACTGATGCCTTTAGTCAGTTAACTGAGGACTGAAATTCTAGTTGACTTAGACTAGGTGGAAGTTAACTACCGTAACTGTCGGTGTGTGTCTAGGTCACTCTAGAACACCACTATGGTGCATTGGATTCTCTTCCAGTGCACATTATTTGAGTTATACATAGTATATCATGTGTAAATTATCATTCATTCATTTAGTTAATACAATTCTTTGATTTTCTCTCTCGTTTTCGTCTTTTATCATTTTTATTCAAATTGTGTATGTCCTTTGCTATCTAGATCTTACATGTGTAGGTTCATCCACATTTACAAAGTGAGTGGGGCATGTGGCCTACCAATTATATTTTCCCTGGAATTTTATTCTCCATATTGTTTTTCATGTCTCATGCTTGGATAAAGTGATTGGAACAAAGTTCAAAACTCAAATCGATCTCCTTCGGTTGAATGAAGAAGGTTCCATTTGGTTGCAAGCTATCCACAAACAATATTGGACTAGTGAGAGTGTGTTGAGCATTGAACACACCCTAAAAGTTTCCAATTTTTGGGTACCTGTTGGGTTGTGGAAAAGGTACGAATATCTCCCTTATTTCTACAGTTCATGATGTAATCTTGATTGACTTTCCAATTAATTAGGAATAAATAAGATAGGAAATAGTTAATATGTCTCCTATCGTCATTATTGAAATTATATTGAATAAGATTCTAAAATACGATTGGAATTGTTTAACTTTGTTACAGGATTTGTCAAATATTTTCAAACCCGAGATAGTAAAGGAGATCTTAAAGATGCGCAAGCTATTGGAGGTTGAGCACTTTTTGGCAGAAAGCAGTTGAAGATGATTGAGTTTTCTATATTGTAATTTTAAAATAGAAAATAAATATTGAGGATCTTTCGATCCTCAGGATGGCTTAATTTTCCCAGATTATTGTAGTATATATAGAAGGTAATAGATCCGAAGAAAGGAGGAAAAAAAGAGAATTATATCTAAAGTATTCAGATTTTAGACTTACTCTAGAAAAACATTTTTTGTAAAATGTTATACCATCTATTGAATCAATAAAGACTTTGAGAATTTTTACCATTCTGATATACTGAGTTTCCAGTAGCAGTCCTTTTGAGGACCAAGGGCCTAGTCTGAAAGAGTTATTGTTCGATCTGTAATTGTATTAGTTTTATCTCTCTTTTCTGATTTAAGTTTCTTTTGCAATAGTTAAAATGAATTCTTAAGTGTGCTAGTATGCTATTTTCATATCAAGGGTAGATATTTCTTTCAATTATTAATGATTTCTGCTCAAACCTCTATTGTTGTGGTTTACTACCTAGAAGTTCCTCATATTTTCAGATGCGCTATTTTATTCATTTATATTCACTAGTGTTGTTCCTTTCAAATTAGTTTGCAATTGTTGTTCCTTTCAATCAGTTTACAATTGGTGTTCCTTTAAATTAGTTTACATTTATTTTTCCTTTCCGTTAAAGTTATAGTTGTTGTTTTCTTCAGTAAAGCTAGATTTACTGCATCTTTCGATTAAATTACAATAGTTGTTTCTTTCCATAGATAGAGTAAATTGCTTCTAAATGCTATTTCCTTTCCAGTAATATTTGACAGTTAATTTCACAAGTCTTTGCTTAGATTCAATTCCTGCATTTTAGATAGAAAGATTAAGTTAAATTCCTTTGATTACATGTTGGTAATCAGATTTCAATTTCGTTAATGCTTAGAATATTTAAGTGAACATTTGAGGAACTTGATTGTTGATAAACTCAGATCTTCTCTGACYACACRATTTTAGCCTCTATAAGTTATTTGCATAGATTTTGCTGATATTCTTGAGATAAAAGACACATCCTCAGGTTGATAAATTAATGTTAAACTAAGGTTGTTTTTAAGACATCTTTAGACAACAACATTTTGGCCCCGTTGTCGGGGAGAATGTCAAGGGTAGTATAGACTATGCCTCTGGAGTACGAGGTATTGAAGATGAATGGTAAGAACCTACATAGACAATAAGTAAGATGCTTATGCCAGTGCCTACCTCCAGCTGATGCATTAAGAGGTTGCATAGGTGTTTTTATTTCTTGATTGTTTTTACGTGAAGTGTATATTACTAAGAAGAAATATATTGAAAAACCAAAACCCCCACCAAAAATTACAAAAGCCCAGGGCCCGATGCTCCCTGCGAGAAGCACTTTCATAGATGCAATTATTCAAAAAGTCGAATCTCAAGCTTCGGTTGGACCTAGGAAAGGATCTACCCAAATCCCTCAGGAAGCAATCTCACCAACTACAACCCATGTTGATATTCACAACAAAACTGAAGGGATTGAGAAAATATTTTAGAGCACAAATCTTCCACCTCTCACCCCTTTAGAAGAGGGAAATTCTCGTAATATGGAGGAAGGGGAAGGAGAAACCAATGGGGTTACCAAGGAAGATCCATCACCCCCCCATGATCCCTAATCTATTGAGAAAGAAGAAGGCATACCTTAAATCCAAGATAGAGGGAGTGAAATCAAATCCCCTAGAGGGTTAGATAATCAAACACCTCAAATAAAATACCCGGATCAAGAAATACCTAAAGATTTATGGCACATTTTTTTATCAAATGGAACAACCAAATCAACAACACCCCCAGAATTCCACAATGGAATATCTGATAGTTGATCCAATTGCCAATGCCCCCATGAAGGCAATTCCTCTACAAAATCTGCCAACCATTCATGGATTGATCTCAGAAGACCCAGACGCATTCTTATTTGAATTTGATGTCCTATGTAGAGGGTATGATTACACCTCTAAACCCCAAAAAATAAAATTGTTCCCCTCCACTTTGAAGGGAGCATATCTACGTTGGTTTATGGGATTAGGGGATGAAACTCTAAACTCATGGGATGAGATGAAACAGGCCTTCTTGACAAAATATCAGGATTATTGTAGAACCAGTAACTTAAAAGATGAAATATTTAAAATGATTGCAAAAGAAAATGAATCATTAGAAGAATATGTCGAGAGATTTCAGTATAATTTATAAAGATCACCCTATGGTGCATTACCAGGTGAAGTACTTAAGGCAACTTTGATTAAGGGTATGAAAGATGAATGGGTAGAAACATTAAATATAATGGGAAAGGGTGACATTTATCAAGAAACTTATGATAACATCATTCAATTTTGTATCATGTTCTCATGAGGAATCACACAGACCAGATCAGGAATGCAAACTTCCCTTGTAGAAATTTCGATACAAATTAATGTATTCCTGCGATTCTCCTAATCTAACAATTTCCGCCACTTGTTAAATACAAAATTGCTTCTACTATTATTATTGAGGAAGAAATTAAACCATGATCACAACCACAATTCACAAAGTGAAATATCAATAACACACAACACAGAAGTTTTACCGGGAAATCGTAAAGCTAAAAACCCCAACTATCATATATTATGTATATCATGAATCATGAAACAATCTCATACAAAACTATAATCTAAGAGCTCTCAGTACAATACAATCTCCTCACACTATCATACACAAATCAACAAATACCTATGCCAATTTCCATGTACAGACAACCTACCTCCTCTGCACAATCTCTGCAATCCGAATTCTCACAATGAATCAAAATGAATACAATTGCCTCATTTGTACATGCTCATAAGCATATTCACTGCATGTGTGAACAAATCACAATTGATAGCCAAACTGTCCCTTTCACCTATTATCTCAACTGGATCTCCATTGGAGCTGACATGCATGTAGTTAACTATGACGAATCTTCAGTTGCATGTGAGTTCACTGATTAACTGAACTCTCACTAGTGCATGTTTAGTTACAACTAGTACAACTGATATTAACTCACTTAACTAAACGTATAATTCTGTTACAATTCCAAATCACTCAGTTATGAATGAGATAATAGATTAATATTTATTGTCTAATTTAATTAAGGGAAAACTAAATTAGACACATGTTTCTTGTTGACTTTTCAACACTCCATCTCAACAAGAAAGGGATTATCCTTCACCCCAATTCTGTCTCTATGATATTCGAATTTGCTCCTGGTGAGAGTCTTCGTCAGAATGTCCGCATCCTGATCTTCCGTAGGAATGTATTGAAGCAACATGATCTTCCGCTGCACACAATCTCTGAGATGATGATGCCGGATATCTATATGCTTAGATCTGTCATGAAACACAAGATTAATCGAGAGTTTAATGCAACTTTGATTATCACAATAAATCACTGTCAGATATAAGTGAGAACCAAACAAAACAACCAAGATATTCCTCATCCAGATAGCCTCACATGCATCTTGGCTCGCTGCCATGTATTCCGCATCCACTGAACTAAGTGCCACAGATCTCTATTTCTTGTTGTACCAAGAAACAACTATAGATCCGATACTAAATATCCCTCCTGATGTGCTCTTTCTGTCCGTTGGGCTGCCTGCCCAATCTACATCCGTGAATCCATGCAACTTCACCTCATCTGTCTATTTGTACCATAATCCATACTCATATGTGCCCTTCAGATATCTCAGGACATGCTTACCCACCTTCCAAAAGAGTTTGGTAGGATTAACCATTACTTGACTTAGCTGGTTAACCGCATAGCAAATGTCTAGTCTCGTATTCAATAAATACATTAGTGAACCCACTAACTGTCGATAGACAGTAGCATCCACTACCTCTCCAGAAGTAGAATCCACTTTCCTCCAGTTTCCTGGAAGAGGAGTATCCATGGGTTT
>ML809263.1:22218-46408 GCA_009831015.1 Picea engelmannii | reverse complement strand
GATAATTATGGGGTGTTTCTGTGTACCCCAAAAATATCCCAACTTCAGTAGTCGGTTCCAGCTTCTTCCTGGCATTCTTGTTTACATGCACATAAATAGATGAACCAAAAAATTTAAAATGAGAAACATCAGGTTTCTTACCAGTAAAAGCTTCTTCAGGTGTACTCATGCCAAGTACTCTATGAGGACAACGATTCTGCACATAAACCATAGTATTGCATGCTTCTTCCCACAAATGCAATGGAAGGCCTTGATCATGCAACATCGCTCGTGCTGCACCCACGATCGTTCTGTTCTTTCTCTCCGCGACCCCATTTTGTTGTGGGTTATGAGGCGCTATGAGTTCTCTTCGAATTCCTTCTCTGCTACAGAAGTCTTTGAATTCATTAGAGATGTATTCTCAACCATTATCGCTCCTTAGAGCCTTCACTTGCGTCCCTGACTCTTTCTCCACCAATGATTTAAACTCACAGAACTTTGAGAAGGTTTGATCCTTCTTCTGCATGAAGAATATCCAGCATTTACGAGAAAAGTCATCAACAAAAATAACATAATACCTATGTTTTACTGTTGAAGCAACTGAGAATGGTCCACACACATCCGTGTGAACTCTCTCCAGGATTACCGAAGCACAGTTCTCCTTTTCATGAAAGGTGGACTTTACATACTTCCCCAGGGTGCACCCCTTGCATTGATCTAACTGAGCAAGTGTTCCCCTTGGAAGTCCAGTAGATATTTGTTGCATGATCTTCAAGGCTCCATGATGAAGATGGCCTAATCTCCTGTGCCATAATTCTCCCTCATCTCAGCTCATCACTGTTTTTGCCTTGCCTATCATGGCACCGTAGCCATCTACCTGCAACATGTAGATATTCTTAACTCGAATCCCTATCTTCTTGACTTGACCTATTTCTCTATGTCGCAGGTAGGCTATACCACTTCTAAAAACAACATCATAGCCTCCGTCCTCCAACATTGTGACTGAGACCAAGTTTTTCTTTAGACCTGGAACATGCATAACATTTTTCAATTGAAATGGTTTACCTGACTCCCTCTGAAAGGTAATCGTACCAATACCAGTTGCACTGTATTTTCCATCATCGCCCATCTCTATATGCATTTTGAGATCTTTCTCCTCCAAGTCAATGAAAGACTTTTTATCTCCCTTCATGTGGAAGGAAGCGCCACTATCCAAATACCAGACCGATCCCTATGCACTTGAATCCATGCATGCGATCAAAGTGAAGTCAATCTCAAATTGTGAGACAAGAGCCTCACCAATTGCATCTCCAACAACCGTCTTGTTCTTCTTCTTCTGCAGACAGTTAGTAGCGAGATTCCCATGTTCGTGACAGTGAAAACACTTCACTTTGGACAAATCCAGCTTCTTGACTTTAGACTCAGATTTTGATTGGAATTTCTTCCCTTTCCCTTTCCTTGCTTTGGCAGTCAAAGCACAATCCTCTTCATCATCACGCTTTGATGAAGATCCATCTCTGGTGTTCTGCCTGAACTCCTCTTGCACCAGATCTGACCATAGCCATTCCCAATCTGGTAATTTTTCCCTTCCATTGATAGAGTCTTGATAATTGTGCCAACTTTTAGGAAGCCCTAGGAGCACCAAGCTCACCAAATCATCAGCAACGACTGTTATTCCCACACTTCCAAGCTCATCCCGAGATTGGACAAACTTTGTGAGATATTTTGGAATGGTGTCGCCTTTCTCCATCTTAATCTTCCCGAGTTTATCTTCGAGCGCCAATTTCCTATGGTCGCTACTATTTTGGAACAGATCTGTCAAAACCTTCCACATTGCATATGGTGTGGTTTTCCCATGGAGACTTGAGACAATGTGGTCGTGTACTCCCTCCAACAAAATCCTTCTTGCCTTTGCTACTTTCTTTTTCCATGCATCAAGATTTGCAGTGTCTGTCGCATCCATCTTAGGAACATCTGCGTCAATGTAACCCTTCAAGACATTGTCTTCGAGCACTACCTCCATCCTGTCCTTCCAAGAAATGTAGCTAGATCTACCCTTGAGTGCATACTCCAACCTCAAGCCATTGAAAGACATTTCGATCTTGAATCAAGTGTCACACCAAGAAAATCTTTCAAATTTGAATGGTATCCAACCCAAAACTCAACCCCTTCACTTTCCTCTTTCCCTGGGAGGTTCGCACCCTACCTGAGAGAAACTTGAGGGAAGTTCGTACCCTGCCTATGTATAGCCTGCGAACTTGCCTGTCAAGTTCGCACCCTTCTAGTGTATTTACCTGCGAGAATGCTCAAGAAGTTTGCACACTACTCCACTGTTAGGGTGAGGGAAGTTCGCACCCTGCTAGTGTATTTTCCTGTGAGAATGAAATTATGTTCACACCTCACTTCCGTGACTCCGTGGCCAACGTGGCTCTGATACCAAGTAGAAATTTCGATACAAATTAATGTATTCCTGCGATTCTCCTGATCTAACAATTTCTGCCACTTGTTAAATACATAATCGCTTCTACTATTATTATTGCGGAAGCAATTAAACCACGATCACAACCACAATGCACAAAGTGAAATATCAATAACACACAACACAAAAGTTTTACCAGGAAAGTGTAAAGCTAAAAACCCCAACTATCATATATTATGTATATCATGAATCATGAAACAATCTCATACAAAACTCTAATCCAAGAGCTCTCAGTACAATACAATCGTCTCACACTGTCATACACAAATCAGTAAATACCTATGCCAATTTCTGTGTCCAGATAGCCTGCCTCCTCTGCACAATATCTGCAATCTGAATTCTCACAATGAATCAAAATGAATACAATTGCCTTGTTTGTACATGCTCATAAGCATATTCACTGCATGTGTGAACAAATCACAACTGATAGCCAAACTGTCCCTTTCACCTGTTATCTCAACTGGATCTCCATTGGAACTAACATGCATGTAGTTAACTGTGGCGAATATTCAAATGCATGTGAGTTCACTGATTAACTGAACTCTTACTAGTGCATGTTTAGTTACAACTAGTACAACTGATATTAACTCACTTAACTACACTTATAATTCTGTTACAATTCCAAATCACTCAGTTATGAATGAGATAATAGATTAATATTTATTGTCTAATTCAATTAAGGGAAAACTAAATTAGACACATGTTTCTTGTTGACTTTTCAACATCCCTCACCAGAAGTAACAACACTACAAGTGGGGGTGTCACGCGAGATGAAGTTGTCAATCTCTTAGAAAATTGCAAAACAAATATTCTGAGTACCCTGACTACACAATTGGATGTATTCTAGGCCAAACAGAAAGCAGAAGCAGAACAGACTTTGGCCATATTTTCCCACATATGCAGAAGAAAAAATGGTCCAAGAGATTTCCCTTTGGATGTGATTCGACTTTGTTCTATCTGCTCCAAGGATCACGACATAGAGCAATTCCCATCGCTCCCTGGGCTGAAAGATGTCTTTAGAGAAGTGGAAGAAGAAACAAAGCCATTATATCTGATGGCTCAACATCGTCAATGGCAAAGACGACCTCCAAATACACTACAAGACCCTTCCTCCTTCTTCTCTGGATAGTATAATCAACAAAAAAATTCTAGTAACACATGGCAGGTCCAGTCATTTACTAATCAGAACTGGCAACCCCAACAATACCCACCTGCAAACTCCACTTGGCCAAACTAGCCCGCTACAAATCCCAATTGGAAGAATCAACCAACTGCAATTTCCACTTGACCTAACACACAATATCTCACCCCACCCTAGCAAAACTAAAATAACAACCCCTACCCTTCGTAGTGGCCCAATACAACTGCCCAAAACCCAAATTGGAACCAAAATTGGCAGTGCCCCATGGGGATAAACAATCAACCCACGGGGATGGCCCCTCAGACCCTACCCACGTTGCAAGATCCACTCCAGCTGCCCCAAAACCCTCAACCGCAATTACGCGCTCAATTACCATCCCAACCCCACCCAAACCTCATGAATAGACCAGCATATGTAGTCCAGATTATGGAAAATGGAGAGGGGGAAATCAACTCAGTATAATGCAATGAACTTAGGTTGAGGTTAGGGCGTATAGTCTTTCTTGACGAACATAATTCCATTTAGAATCAGGAGGAGGAGAAATATAAACAACCATCAATAACACCCTCGACTGTGCATATAACCAAAGAAACAGAGCCAGGAGGAAACACAGTCGAACCATAGGATCCTGATAAGGATACAAATCCTCCCCCATTCCCCAAAAGATTGATGATAGAAAAACCTATTGTGTATCCTAACTTTGACATTGTAGGGAAACTTAAGAATTTATGTATTAAAATCACACTCTTGCAGGCTCTACAAGATATTCCTATCTATGCCAAGACAATCAAGGAAATATGTGTAAGGAAGCCTGTTAGGAAAATCAATAACTCATCATCAACAGTCCACGTAGTAGGAGCCTTGTCTGATCTAATTCTAGGTAGACAAGAACCAGTAAAATATGCAGATCCAGGGAACCCCATAGTAATTGTTCAAATCTAGGGTTGTTCCTTCCCAAATACACTAGTTGATTTGGGGGCAACCATCAACATCATGACTATGGAAACCTGTAACATCTTGGGTTTTGACTCTTTCAAAACCACCCCAATTATGTTACAATTGGCTAACTGATCAATGGTCAGATTAGTCGGTACGTTGCATGATATAGCAATCTCAGTAGACTCTTGGGAATATCCAACAGATTTCCTCTCCATCAACCCAAGAAGCGAACTTGAAGGGCATCCATTAATACTGGGTAGACCTTGGCTCACAATAGCGGATGCGTATATAGGATGTTGCATAGAGAATATGACAATTACTAGAGGAGGTGTCACAAAAAATTTAATCTTATATCCGCCAGCCAAGCCAAGCCCGACTTTCAGATATCCACAATTATCACCGCCACGATATCCAGAAAAGGATTTACAAGCACTTCTCACACTGGAAGTAGCTCTCAGACTTAAGGACCAGCTTGAGGATGACATAATCAGTGGATTTATTAATGAACCTACTATTGTGAGAAATCCCACATGCCAAATGCTCCAGGCTATCCTAGATTGTGAATCATAGGGAGACTCACTCGAGGATTTAATGGAACAACAAATCCCGACCACCACTATTCATAACAAAAAATCCATCGAGATCGCACTAGGAAAGTCTTTGAACATCAATGCCAATTTAGACAAGCAACAACAACAAAATCTAATCCAAGTCCTTTCTAAATACCAACAAGATTTTGCCTGGGAGTATTCTGATATGAAAGGTATTGATCCACAACTCTGCAAACACCACATTTACATTTAAAAAGATGCCCGACCTATCCAATAGCCGCAGAGAATACTGAAATCCCATATCAAGGAAATCATCAAAGAAGAACTATAAATTTTGTTGGATGCAGATTTTATATATCCTATCTCAGATAGACGGTGGGTTTCCCCTTTAGTGATCTTCCCCAAGAAAAATGGGAAATGGTGAATCTTTGTCAACTACAAGTAACTGAGCAAAGCCACTCAAAAAAACTAGTTCCCCTTGCCTTTCATTGATCATGTCTTGGATACTTTGGCAGGGAAGAAATTCTTTTCTTTCCTAGATGGATTCAGCGGCTATAATCAGATCCAGATTGCCCCAGAAGATCAAGAAAAAACTACATTCACATGCCCTTGGGGTACCTTTGCATGCAAGGTATTACCCTTTGGACTTTTTAATGCTCCAACTACCTTCCAAAGAGCCATCCTGAGCATATTCAGTGACCTGATCAGTGAAGGGATTGAAGTTTATATGGATGATTTCACTCCTTATGGTGCCGACTTCGATCACACACTAAATAACCTTGAAAAAGTACTAGAATGATGCACTTCTACCAGGTTATGTTTAAGTCATGAAAAATGCCACATGATGATGATGAAAGGTGTAGTTTTAGGACATTATATTTCTACAGATGGAGTTAGAGTAGACCCAACAAAAATAGAGGTAATCCTTAATCTACCTACGCCACACACACAAACTGAGGTACATAGTTTCCTTGGTGCTTCAAGATACTGTTGTAGATTTATTGAGAATTTTTCAAGAACCACTGGACCTTTACATTATTTGATGGGTAATGCATAGTTTCAGTGGTCTGACAAGTGTGATGTCACATTTGTAGGACTCAAAAAATTGATCTCAACAACACCAGTACTAAGAGGACCGAATTGGGAAATACCATTTCATATCTCCACTGATGCATCATATACTTCTATAGGCATTGTCCTCGGACAGGAAGAAGACAAGAAACCCTACGCGATTTGTTTTATTAAAAAAAATCTCACTTCAGCCAAAATTAATTATATAGTAACAGAAAATGAATTCTTAGTTGTTATACATGTTATCAATAAATTTCACCATTATCTAACATCCTATCTAGTTATTCTGTATACTGATCATTCTGATATTAGATATCTAGATAATAAACAAATTACTAATAGACGGGTCACTCGGTGGTTACTATTATTGCAGGAATTTGACATCACCATAAAAGATAGACCTAGGAGAGAAAATCTTGTCGCAGACTTCCTGTCCTGCATACCCAAAACATTTGACTCCTTAACAGTTGAAGATCAATTTCCAGACGAGCATTTGTTTTTCATCACCATAAAACCACATTGGTACGCTGATGTGGAAAATTATCTAGCAGCGGGGAAGTTACCAACACATCTATCATCACGGGAAAAAAAACTGATCGTCCAGCATAGTGCACGATTTACTTTGATCGATGGATATCTCTTTCACATATGTGTTGATATTCAGATCCACATATGCATACGCGATGACGAAATCTATGATATACTAAACGGAGGACATGATGAGCCCTGTGGTGGGCATTTTGCAGACCGCAGGACTGGACATAAAATTCTACAGATGGGCTAGTATTGGCCCTCAATATTCATAGATGCAATGAAATATGTTCAGATCTGAGACAATTGTCAGCAAATGGGAAAATCAAGGTGGGATTATAAAATGCCCCTGAAAGCACAAGTAGTCGCAAAACCATTTGAAACATGGGCACTAGCCTTCGTTGGCCGTTTCAATCCAAAGTCAAATAAAAAATCATATATCCTTGTTGCGACAGACTACATGACCAAATGGGTAGAGGCAGAAGCCTTACCAAATGCAACAAAAGAAGTAGTCATTAAATTCCTTTTCAGATTATTTGTACTCTATGGACTACCCAAAGAGGTAATCACTGATGGGGGGTCACAATTTACGGCCCATAGAATTAACACCAACCTAGACAATTACCATATTAAGCATAGAGTTACTTCTCCATACCACCCACAAGCAAACGGGCAAGTAGAAAGCACCAATAAGGTCCTGGAGGTAGTCCTAACAAAGACTGTCTTACCAAATCGACAGAATTGGGCTACTGAGCTCCCACATGCCTTATGGGATTATCGTATGGCATGGGGTAACACTACTGGATACTCTCCTTATCACTTAGTTTATGGTAAAGAACCCATCTTCCCAATTGAGTTTGAGATCAAGACCCTACGGATGGCCCAGAAAATGGGGTTGGATCTAATAGAAGCACATAAACAACACCTTCAACAACTCAATGGCTTGGATGAAGCACGCCTATCTATTGTGGAATACACATCCATTATTCAACAATAGAGAGTGACCTGGCATGATAAACATATCAAGAATAAATCATTCAAGAAGGGTGATTGGGCGCTTCTCTATGATTCTAGATTTCACGATTTCTCAAGAAAATTACAGACACGGTGGCTGGGACCATATGAAATTAATAAATTCCATGAAAATGGTACGATCACTTTAGCACCATCGATGGGTCTGGATCTCCATTTTTGGTCAATAGACATCGACTACGACTTTATCATCAACCACCCTCAAAAGAATGCTTCTACCAAGAAATAAGTAAGGACCTTACCATTCAGGTTTTAGTTGGTTGGGAAGGTAACCCAACCACTCCAACTCCATAAATGATACATTTTGTTGATACTGTACATATTGTATATAGCTTTATTGCAGAACTTTTTGTGTTATTAGTTTCCTTTTTTTTTTATTATGAAAGCCACTTGAGAAAATCATAATGAACACAATCATCACTTGTTTATGTTCCTCACTCTTGCTTTATGTTGTCACAAAGGCCTTGTCTTTCATGGAAATTCCACCATTTTTTTTGCAGCAGTAAACATGCAAATATTGAACACTTGTTGTTCCTTTTGCGTGCCTGTTGTTCCTTTTGAACACTTGTTGTTCCTTTTGCGAGCTTGTTGTTCCTTTTGAACACTTGATGTTCCTTTTGCATGCTTGTTGTTCCTTTTGAACAATTGTTGTTCCTTTTGCGCGCCTGTTGTTCCTTTTGAACACTTGTTGTTCCTTTTGCACGCCTATTGTTCCCTTTGAAAACTTGTTGTTCCTTTTGTGCACCTATTGTTCCTTTTGTGCACATGTTGTTCCTTTTGAACACTTTTTGTTCCTTTTGCATGCCTGTTGTTCCTTTTGAACACTTGTTGTTCCTTTTTCACGCTTGTTGTTCATTTCATCGTTCCTTCCCTACATTGCTGATAAAACACCAAGCCATTCCTTTGGGGTAGGAATTTCACTAAATAATTTTCACCAACATTATTTTTTGTTATCATCACAATGATCTTTCATTATTTTTTGGACTATCTCCCATACCTTATCAAATTGTTTTTTTTGGATTACTTTCTTCAAAATATCTTAAACCTTGTTCATAACCTATAACCACCATAATTTGTTTATTTTTCCCTTATACATACAAATACACTTGAATGATATTTTTCCTTTATATTATAATAAGGAGTCTTAGGCACACTTTTACTTGGCATCCTTACACTTATTTACACCATCCCTTACTCTTAAGGAGTAGATGAGCCTCCCTTAATAGATCCAATATATATATATATATATATATATATATATATATATATATATATATAATATACTAATAAAACTTTTCCCAYAAAGAATAAGGGGTCTCATCATGAGCCAACCTACCAGGATCATAGGATAATAACATAAGTGACATTCCCATCATGGCTACCACACTAGGGTAATGGCCTTTGACATTTTCTCATCAAAGGACAACRGTTCTCATCACGAKATGGCTTGTTCACTTAAGTTACAATCTAGTGAGTGGCATTATCACCATCTAGCTACCAAACYAGGATAGTGGTATTTTTGGAAAAGATGATTCAAATATTTATTAAGGATACAGGCTCATCTAAGGGTTAAAATGAAACCTTGTCGAGGCTATGGAGACATGTTGGCAGTAGTGGCTCTGCCTGTGGTATGGAAGTTTACTATAAACACCAAGTTTTTGGGTGTCTCTATATTTCCTTCACTCAATAACGAGCCTATCATTTCGATTGTATTCAATAAAACGGGAAAAGTAACAACATTATGATATGTGGGATATTATTTTAAATGAACAGATTTAATTTATTCGACTTATGTATCCTTAAAGAATTTTTTGAGTATAGGTATATTAAATTCAATTTTTTTCCATGAAAGAGGACTAATGTTTAATGATTACCATTAAAATATGTTGTTTGAAAATTAATGATTGATCCCCATTGGCGACGACAATCCAATAATTATCTCTCACTAGAAATACCTACACTCATTACATTCCCCTACGCTGACGGTTGATTTCAACCTCTACATTAATGAGGGGAGTGGATGCTCGACACACTTCTCAATAGAATAGTACTCATTGTAATAAATGAAACCTGTAAAACACTTGTTGTTCTCTGATATTTTCTATTTTTGGTAATATTTTCCCCACGCTAGTTTAACCAAATCTGTAACCAGGAACGCCAGTTGTTTACATTTTCTCACAAAAATGGGTGGCAGAAGTGTGCACAGGGAGCCAAAATTGTTACAGATTATAGAACAGGCAAGAGAAATCTTACAACGTCTGGGGTGGATGAAATATATTAACCGGTTACAAGGATATAATATGAACGTCACGCTTGAATTCTTTCTGAATCTGCAGGAAGAAAACAACATAGTCCGAGGTATACAAATTCTAGTTACTTCAAAAATCACAGTTGAAGCCACAGGGATCCCTAACACGGGAATTCAGTGGACAAGAAGGTATACAATGCTTAAGGAAGCCATAGAAACCTTTACAGACCTTGGAGAAGAATTGTACAAGAAGGGGAAGGGACTTAATCCCAACGCCCTTAGTGAACCATGGAAAGAACTGGTTGGAGTAATTCAAAGATATATTACCTATGATGGATGGTATGACGTAATTTGACCACGTCACCTCAAATTGTTGGTGGCACTCAAACAAAGGTTAGTGATCAATCTACCTTTTTTTTCTGAATGCCATGTTACATGAAGTTGCCTTAAGAAGATAGAAGTCCAAGGATCATGTCACTATCATCAATCACCATGGATTAGTTAAATGGATAATAAACAGGGAATTAATTCAAACTCAAGTGGCCTAGGATAATTTCATTGAGACCAATAGACCTATACAACCTGAATTATGTCATGAGGATCCACCACAGGGAATCAAAGAGACACAGAGAGAGGAGGTCACTGCCCAATTAGACATTACACCTCCCCAACCCAAAATTGAGATAGATTCTGCCCAAATTACAGAAGCTCAGACTTCACAAACACATGCATTAACGAAAAACAGGAAAAGAGCAATTCTTTCTCCTAAATCCGGCTTTCAGAAAAGAAGGAGAAGCAGACGAACACGAAACCCTGAACAAATTCAGAAAATGAATGAGGAAATTCAGGATGTTACAAAGCAATACCTATGGGAAAATGTTCAAGAAATCAAGCAACCAAAACAAAATAATGATCAGGAAGACACCCAGCCTGAATCAGAGCACCTGACAGAATAATTTTTGAAAAATTATGAAGTAGAAATTGCTCAGGTTTTAGGGAGTTTGGGAACTTCCATTGACAAGGATAAAATTAGATCAGAAGCATACCAAGGGGAGGCTTCTTCTTCAAAACCTATCGAAAATTTCCATGATTTTGAAATGTCATTTTCAAAATATGTTGCACAGGAAGAACCTCATATTAAGGAACAGAGCCCCCTTGAACATACAAAATATTTGGAGAAAATAGAAGAAAAACTATCTGCTGACCAGAATGAAGAAGACCTTGATACCCCTCACAAACATAAATTAGACAAGAACCATAAGATAATTAGAAATCTAAAAAAGGAAAATAAATTGTTGAAGAAGAAAGCTAAGAAGGATGAAGTATTAAAGAAGAAGGTTGGAAAACTCAGGGAAATTATTAAAGAATTGAGGAAGCAACTAGAACAAGTAGATAAGGCCCATAGAAGAAAGTAAAACAAAAGGGCCAGAGTGCAAGGAAGAAACCCTCTTCCTAAAGAAGCAATCACTACAAACTCTGTATGGATACATACAAACCCTAAAGAAATAGTAGTAGAAGAGGCAGTAGCTCAAAATGAGGAAGTAATTCCCTTAGAAACACAGAAAATGATGACAGCTACAGAAACAATTGATGCTAAGATGCAGACAGATACCCTAGTCTTAGAGGAAAAAACTCAACTCCTTGATCATAATGCTACCATCAGGAGATTGGAGGAAGAATTGATGCAGTCTCAACAAACCCTGATTCAAAACATAAATGAATTACTGACTATGGAAGAGCATGAGGCACTACAGTCCCAGAAACAGAGTGTTATCATGGACAGATTGGAAGCAAATCTTACATAGGCCCAGCAAGAATTAACTCAATCCATGGAGGATATGGGCACTATGGGAGAATACCAAGAATCCCAATCTCAAGCACAGGGTGCCACCATTGATAAGCTAAAGGCAGAGATGGGACAATCCCAACAAGCATTGTCTCAACACCAAGATGATATGGTCACTAGGAATGAACATCAAAATATTGTTAAAAAACTAAGGGACATGACAACAACAAATATTGAGACCTATGATGAGCTCACCAGAGCCCAAGGGAAGGTAAAGAAGGTACAAACCCAATTGGAAAAATATTTGGAGAAAATCAAAGAAATTTGTGATATCTACTCTAATGCCATCAATTGCAGAACCCCTGCCACCAATTACACTTTATTCCTTCTAGAATTCTATATGTTATTTAGAGTGAAGGCCATCAAAGAAGGAAAACCCATTACATTTTACACTGTACCTAAGTTTATTTCATGTTTCAGATAGCAGGACGAAAAGGTGCAATACCTTCTGAGTGAGTTATACTTTCATAATTTCATTCTAGAAGAAGAAAGGAAAGATACCCCTGGCCCATTTATAGGTGACATACAGTTTCATGCATTTTTTTCATTTATTCAGAACCAAGTCAAATGGGGTAAATCTCACAAAACCTTCCTAAAGAGGGAAATTGGGCTAGATCTCTGGGTTAGAGGAGAGCCTCCAAAGTCTTTTCCAACCATTATGCGACATAAAACCTTTATGAAAAGAGGGGGGGTCATAGAATCCTTAGCCCCTATCCATCAATAGGTTATACGTTCAGGTATCACATGTTTTAGAGAGATTAAGGAAGAATCTCTTGTTGCTTCTAAAATGAGATGGGATGCATCCTCCAGTGAAGTAAAAAGTAGGGAACCCTTTGGGTACAGGAATTTCTTTGCAGCTACCTTCAAAATAGAAATGTATTCTAGACTACTCCAAGAGGAAGGACCTGCTTGGATTGGGTGTAGATATAATCCCCCTATCATTTGGTTCCCTCCAGAAAGTTACCAAAATTATTATCAAATTAACAAGAAAAGGGAGGATGTTGCTTTTGGAGAGCTCAAAAGAAGTAATGGATTCAGGAGGCCTGGTGAACCAACCTTTCCACCTTACATCATTACTTCTTTACATGTAAAATATTTTCTTTCATGAGGACATCCAAGAAGGTAAGTTGGGGGGTATGTTGGGTTGTGGAAAAGGTACGAATATCTCCCTTATTTCTACAGTTCATGATGTAATCTTGATTGACTTTTCAATTAATTAGGAATAAATAAGATAGGAAATAGTTAATATGTCTCCTATCGTCATTATTGAAATTATGTTGAATAAGATTCTAAAACATTATTGGAATTGTTTAATTTTGTTACAGGATTTGTTAAATATTGTCAAACCCAAGATAGTAAAGGAGATCTTAAAGATGCACAAGCTATTGGAGGTTGAGGACATTTTGGCGCAAAGCAGTTGAAGATGATTGAGTTTTCTATATTGTAATTTTATAATAGAAAAAAAATCTTAAGGATATTTCAATCCTCAGGATGGCTTAATTTTCCCAGATTATTGTAATATATATAGAAGGTAATAGATCCGAAGAAAGGAGGAAAAAAAGAGAATTATAACTAAAGTATTTAGATTTTAGAATTACTCTGCAAAAATAGTTTTTGTAAAATGTTATACTAGCTATGGAATCAATAAAGGCTTTGAGCATTTTTACCATTCCGATATATTGATTTTCCAGTACCAGTGCTTTTGAGGACCAAGGGCCCAGTCTAAAGGAGTTACTGTTCGATCTGTAATTGTATCAGTTTTATCTCTGTTTTCTTATTTGAGTTTCTTTTGTAATAGTTAAAATGAATGCTTAAGTGTGCTAGTATGCTATTTTCATATCAAGGGTAGATATTTCTTTCAAGTATTAATGATTGTTGCTCAAATATCTATTGTTGTGGTTTACTACTTGACAGTTCCTCATATTTTCGGATGCTCTATTTTATTCATTTAGATTCGCTAGTGTTGTTCCTTTCAAATTAGTTTGAAATTGTTGTTCCTTTCAATTAGTTTACAATTGTTGTTCCTTTCAATTAGTTTACAATTGTTGTTCCTTTCTGTTAAAGTTATAGTTGTTGTTCTTTTCAGTAAAGTTGGATTTACAGCATCTTTCGATGAAATTACAATTGTTGTTTCTTTCCATAGATAGAGTAAATTGCTTCTAAATGTTATTTCCTTTCTAGTAATATTTGACAGTTAATTTCACAAGTCTTTGCTTAGATTCAATTCTTGCTTTTTAGTTAGAAAGATTAAGTTAAAATCCTTTAATTGCATGTTGGTAATCATATTTCAATTTCATTAATGCTTAGAATCTTTAAGTGAACATTTGAGGAACTTGATTGTTGATAAACTCGTATCTTCTCTGACTACATGATTTTAGCCTCTATAAGCTATCTGCATAGATTTTGTTGATATTCTTGAGATAAAAGATGCATCCTCAGGTTGATAAATTAATGTTAAAATAAGTTTGTTTTTAAGACATCTTTAGACACCAACATTTTGGCATCATTGCAGATATAATCCCCCTATCATTTGGTTCCCTCTAGAAAGTTACCAAAAATATTATCAAATTAACAATAAAAGGGATGATGCTTCTTTTGGAGAGCTGAAAAGAAGCAATGGATTCAGGAGGCCTGGTGAACCAACCTTTCCACCTTACAACATTACTGCTTTACATGTAAAATATTTTCTTGCATGAGGACATGCAAGAAGGTAATATGGGGGGTATGTTGGGTTGTGGAAAAGGTACGAATATCTCCCTTATTTCTACACTTCATGATGTAATCTTGATTGACTTTTCAATTAATTAGGAATAAATAAGATAGGAAATAGTTAATATGTCTACTATTGTCATTATTGAAATTATATTGAATAAGATTCTAAAATACGATTGGAATTGTTTAATTCTGTTACAGGATTTTTTAAATATTGTCAAACTCGAGATAGTAAAGGAGATCTTAAAGATGCGCAAGCTATTGGAGGTTGAGGACTTTTTGGTGTAAAACAATTGAAGATGATTGAGTTTTCTATACTGTAAATTTATAATAGAAAAACAATCTTGAGGATCTTTCGATCCTTGGGATGGCTTAATTTTCGCATATTATTGTAATATATATAGAAGATAATAGATCCAAAGAAAGGAGGAAGAAAAGAGAATTATATCTAAAGTATTCAGATTTTAGAATTACTCTGCAAAAACAGTTTTTGTAAAATGTTATACCAGCTATGGAATCAATAAAGGCTTTGAGCATTTTTACCATTCCGATATACTTATTTTCCAGTAGTAGTGCTTCTGAGTACCAAGGGGCCAGTTTGAAGGAGTTACTATTGGATCTGTAATTGTATCGGTTTTATCTTTGTTTTCTAATTTAAGTTTCTTTTGCAATAGTTAAAATCAATGCTTAAGTGTGCTAGTATGCTATTTTCATATCAAGGGTAGATATTTCTTTCAATTATTAATGATTATTGCTCAAATCTCTATTGTTGTGGTTTACTACCTGGTATTTCCTCATATTTCCATATGTGCTATTTTATTCATTTAGATTCGCTAGTGCCATTCCTTTCAAATTAGTCTGCAATTGTTGTTCCTTTCAATTAGTTTACAATTTTCATTCCTTTCAATTAGTTTACGATTGTTGTTCCTTTCCGTTAAAGTTATAGTTGTTGTTCTTTTCAGTAAATCTAGATTTACTGCATCTTTTGATTAGATTACAATTGCTGTTTCTTTCCATAGATAGAGTAAATTGCTTCTAAATGTTATTTCCTTTCCAGTAATATTTGACAGTTAATTTCACAAGTCTTTGCTTAGATTCAATTCCTTCTTTTTAGTTCGAAAGATTAAGTTAAATTCCTTTTATTACATGTTGGTAATCAGATTTCAATTTTGTTAATGCTTAGAATGTTTCAGTGAACATTTGAGGAACTTGATTGTTGATAATCTCAGTTCTTCTCTGACTACACGATTTTAGCCTCTATAAGCTATCAACATATATTTTGCTGATATTATTAAGATAAAAGATGCATCCTCGGGTTGATAAATTAATGTTAAACTAAGGTTTTTTTTAAGACATCTTTAGACACCAGCATTTTGGCATCGTTGCAGATATAATCCCCCTATCATTTGGTTCCCTCCAGAAAGTTACCAAAAATATTATCAAATTAACAAGATAAGGGAGGATGCTTCTTTTGGAGAGCTCAAAAGAAGCAATGGATTCAGGAGGCTTGGTGAACCAACCTTTCCACCGTACAACATTGTTTCTTTACATGTAAAATCTTTTCTTGCATGAGGACATGCAAAAAGGCAAGCTGGGGAGTATGTTGGGTTGTGGAAAAGGTATGAAGGCTGTTAAACTAAGGCTATTTTTAAGACATCTTTAGACATGAGCATTTTGGTGTCGTTGCAAATATAGTCCCCCTATCGTTTGGTTCCCTCCAGAAAGTTACCAAAAATATTATCAAATTAACCAGAAAAGGGAGGATGTTGCTTTTGGAAAGCTCAAAAGAAGCAATGGATTCAGGAGGCCTGGTGAACCAACCTTTCCACCTTACAACATTGTTGTTTTACATGTAAAATATTTTCTTGCATGAGGACATGCAAAAAGGTAAGCTGCGGGGTATGTTGGGTTGTGGAAAAGGTACAAATATATCCCTTATTTCTACACTTCATGATGTAATCTTGATTGACTTTTCAATTAATTAGGAATAAATAAGATAGGAAATAGTTAATATGTCTCCTATCGTCATTATCAAAATTATATTGAATAAGATTCTAAAATATGATTGGAATTGTTTAATTTTGTTACAGTATTTGTTAAATATTGTCAAACCCGAGATAGTAAAGGAGATCTTAAAGATGTGGAAGCTATTGGAGGTTGAGGGATTTTTGGCACAAAGCAGTTGAAGATGATTGAGTTTTATATATTGTAATTTTATAATAGAAAAGAAATCTTGAGGATATTTCGATCCTCAGGATGGCTTAATTTTCCCAGATTATTGTAATATATAAAGAAGGTAATAGATCCGAAGAAAGGAGGGAAAAAAGAGAATTATATCTAAAGTATTCAGATTTTAGAATTACTGTGCAAAAATAGATTTTGTAAAATGTTATACCAGCTATGGAATCAATAAAGGATTTGAGCATTTTTACCATTTCGATATATTGATTTTCTAGTAGCAGTGCTTCTGAGGACCAAGGGCCTAGTCTGAAGGAGTTACTATTCAATCTGTAATTGTATCAGTTTTATCTATGTTTCATGATTTAAGTGTCTTTTGCAATAGTTAAAATGAATGCTTAAGTGTGCTAGTATGCTATTTTCATATCAAGGGTAGATATTTCTTTCAAGTATTAATGATTGCTGCTCAAATCGCTATTGTTGTGGTTTACTACCTGATAGTTCCTCATATTTTCAGATGCGTTATTTGATTCATTTAGATTTTCTAGTGATGTTCCTTTCAAAGTAGTTTGAAATTGTTGTTCCTTTCAATTAGTTTACAATTTTCATTCCTTTCAATTAATTTATGATTGTTGTTCCTTTCTATTAAAGTTATAGTTGTTGTTCTTTTCAGTAAAGCTAGATTTACTGCATCTTTCGATTAAATTACAATTGTTGTTTCTTTCCATAGATAGAGTAAATTGCTTCTAAATGTTATTTCCTTTCTAGTAATATTTGACAGTTAATTTCACAAGTCTTTGATTAGATTCAATTCCTGCTTTTTAGTTAGAAAGATTAAGTTAAATTCCTTTTATTACATGTTGGTAATCAGATTTCAATTTTGTTAATGCTTGGAATCTTTATGTAAACATTTGAGGAACTTGATTGTTGATAAACTCAGATCTTCTTTGACTACAGGATTTTAGCCTCTGTAAGCTATCTGCATAGATTTTGCTGATATTCTTGAGATAAAATACGCATCCTCGGGTTGATAAATTAATGTTAAACTAAGGTTGTTTTTAAGACATCTTTAGACACCAACAATACCAATTTGTTTTTTTTCGTTTTCATTGTTACAATTGAATTTTATGTAAGTTTCATATTTATTCTTTTCTGAGATTATTCATTGTTCATATGGTTTGATTTGCATCTATAAATCCATAAAATCTTCAAAAAATCACTGCTAAAGTTAAAGTTTTCCTATACCAAACAATTGCTTCTATGAAATGTCATTGTCGATCAATGTCAGGTGTCGGTCAATCCAATCTATGTATCAATAGTGTGGCACAGTCTCGATAATGTCGATGTCGATTAACAATGGGAATCGCCCATTTAGGATACTAGTTGCATGAGGGTCGTTATTTGTAGTGAAAGTGTTTACGCCGATCAATATTGGGTGTTAGTGAGGTCAGTTGATGAAAAACCCATTTTTAATTTAGAGAGGTAGTTTTCAACACCTAATTAACATCGTGAATCGACACTAAGTGTTGAACACATAAGAACGCACTGACCATGAAGTTAGTGTCAAACAACAAGGGATACTGACATCAATTGATCAAGAAGGAAACGAAAAAATGTATTCTAGTGTACACCCTCCAACCCACTAAGGCCCTATCAATACTCTCGAATAAGAAATATGATCTGTTTGAGTGGTTTTGCAGAATATCTACAAATTCATCAAGACCATCCATATTTAGATCTTTGTTTCATGTGCATCTCTATGTGTCTTTCTGATCAATAGTTGCCACATCGATATATTGATCCAATCACACATGAAAAATATTTGTGCTATCATATTTATTAGATTGAATAATTTAGACACAGACTGGTCCCAAAAAATCCTCAAATAGTTCAAGTGCCTGACTCCCAATCTCAAATACGTGTCAATTGAAGACTATTTGAAATTCCCGATGAATCATTCCAATGTCTCTTCATGTCGCCAATTTGCACATAGGTTTTAATCTGTGAACCTAAATAGATGATAGATGGAATTAATGAAAATCTATAGTGGATTCCCTGTAGTAAAACATGATGATTTCGGGTGTGAAGGAAAATTGTTATTTATTCAAATGTATTTGAATTGGTTCATAGCTTGCAAATAATTTCTTTGTTTTTCTTAACAAATCATAATTGATCCAATGCCTCTTACAAACTTAGTCGTGATTTTTTTATTGTGAGGCTTCAGACTGGTAGGTATGAAGGACTCGGGAAATTCATCGCACACAAGGTGTTTACCCTAATTTTCTCCAAAGTTTTGTGATTTAGTGAGTACGGAATTCAACTGTTTGATTTTGAAGGAAATATTCCTCCCATATGACCAGTGAATCGTTGATCACCAAAGACCCTAAAAAGAGGAAGTGAGAAAATCAGAGAGGCATCTAGCTTGACTGCTAAGAAGTTGGATTTCCCCCCAAAAGTGGAGCTGGTGATCTTAATGTCAGAAAATAATCCAACAATCTCACCTCTTATATTCAAAGATACAAATAAAAACAAAAAATCAAAGATAATACTACCTTCCTAGCTTGATTTATACAACAAAATCTAGTATGAACATTTCCCATAGTTTACACCTCACAACCACACTAAGGTGAGGGAATTAGATGACCAAGTATTCTAGAACATCAAGCAGTCTTTGTTGTACATGGTGGTGGAAAAGACACCCATCTTTCCATGTGTTGAACTCTTAGAGTGGATCATTCATCATGTTAATGTAGATAAATACTTATTAAATAACAAATATGGGGAATGTATAGGTGTGTTCTTGCCAACAGAGGTGAGTATGTATTATAAACTCAAGGACGTCGAATTCAAGTTGAAAAAATATTTTATCATGGAATTCTATGAGCACCATAATACTGGTCAATTGCTAGCATCCTAATGGAGGGAGGATAAGAATTTTTTGAATCGGGCCTGAGGGTGGTACAAAACAATGAACCTTTGAGAACCCTCCATTTTTCTGATGGCCTTGATCTATAGTTTATACAGAGAAAATGATTGCTCCAGGTTATTTGAAGCCTGTATGCCTTTTGCTCATATAGTTTCTACATCTGGAAGTACTTTTAACTGGGAAACTATCATCTTTAAACAAATGAGAACCAGGATATAGGAAGTGTAGAACCCAAAACCTAAAGAACCCTCTGCATCCTACATGTTGTCTTATCTCCTAGATACGATATGTGCTAGGAATTGTTTCCCTGGTCTGAGCCTTAGTTATCATATTTCCAAAGTTCATGTACATGTTTACTTCACCATCCTATGGGAGAATAGGTACAAAATATCAATTTATTTAATTTGTGATGGATTCATAGATCAAGTATATTCTTTAATTTTCAAACAATACAACCCAATACTCTCCAAAGAAAATACGGAAGTAATATCCAATATTAGGCACAAGTTCTTAGAGGATAGAAGCACATATATTAGGCACACGTTCTTAGAGGATAGAGATTATATGTGATATAATGACCTACCTAAACATTGTATGCTAGCTGAAAATGGAATGTGTGAGCAACAATATAGGTGAAGAGTAAAAGGGTCAGATAAATGGAGTGTATGAGTTCTTCAAGAGACCCTTCTCCTTGAAGGAGTTCCCAATGAAACCCTAGAAGTATAAACCTGAAAAACTCTTCAAGTGATATGCATACAATAGACAATATGTTGATGTATGTAAATAAAATGACACTTCTATTCTATTCAACACATCAAGATAGATAAACCCATAAGCACACACATTAGTAGATCCACTTAGATAACACTTTACCTAAGATCTAATGTTGCAACCACCAAAAAAAAATATTAAAATGTTACCTCTCAAGCATAAGAAAACCAAGAATACACCTTGCTCCTCTAGTTATCCTCCAAAGTTTCACATTTATTTATATTACTCAAGAAAAATAGTCTTAGAGAGAAAATACTCCAAAACCCTAGAGCATAGAATGGAAATGAATGAAATTATGGAAAGAGAGAGATAGAGAGTGTAAAATCAAGTAGCATAAAAATAACTCAAGATATGGTGAGTTGGGGAGGAGGAATGAGATCTATTTATAATTGGAGAGGAAAACCTACCTCTCTTGGATCTATGCCAAGTGTCTACCACCAAGTAAGTGAGTAGATATCAAGGCTAGGGTGCACCCCTTAGGGTTTGTAGAAAAGATCTAGGGTGTAGAAAAAAAAAAAAACAACTTGGATAGATCCAAGGGTGTGTATAAGGCATGGGATTCATGCCAAGGTAAGTGAAGAGGCACAAATAATTTTTAAAAATTATTTTGTGGAGTTTCAAGAAGAGGGAGGGCGCACCTCTTGGGATGAGGGAAAGGGAAAGAAGGGTGAGAGATCAGTGAGGGAGGTTGGGATCTCAAAAAACTCATAAGAGAATTTTTTGGATCCTTTCTAGGGCAAAGAAAGAGCCTCAAACAATAAAAAACGAATTTTCATTGGAGAGACACAAAAGGGGGGCGTAACTCTCTTGGAGGGCGCTCCATAAGGGTAAAAATCAATTAAAAGAAAGGGATGAGTGAGGTGGAGTGAGTCGGGTCACCTCTAGGGGTGATGTAAAGTCTAAATGAAATTAAATCTCAAGAGAGGTGGCCACACTCAATTCACAAATTAATTAAAAAAGGAAAAACGTCAATCCCCCTAGGGGGGGCACGATTTTTTAGTGTGGAAGGTGGGAAAGGGGTTAGAAAAGGTTGCAAAAGGTTGGGAGGATAAATTTATGCTTAAGTGGTCTCTCTATAACCATCATTTCAACTTTTCACATGCTCTAACTCATTATTACAAATTTTAAATTTTTGCCATGTTTGGACTTTAGCAATTAAAATTGTTGTTTTAGATTGACTGACACTCCGGGTGGACAAACCCATGGCTAAAGTTGTTCGAATGAGCTGAAAATTGGTACATGGATGTGGGGGGTTCTATTCCATTTATTTTGAGCACAAATTCCCCTATCAAAATTCCAAGGACCTAGTTTTTACAATTATTTCTCAAAAATAATCAATTAATTAAATAATTAAACCTCCAAACTTAGGGAAATTTAATTAAAAATTAATTAATTAAAAAAAACAGACTTAGACTCGATGAAATTCTGTGAAACTTTCTAATATGTCTTGCATGGTCATTTACAATGATTCCCTATAATAGTTAATAAAACGTAAGCCCACTAGAACGTCATTCACCACTTTGGAGGAATTATTGCAAGTGTGAGGGAAAAACTCAAGGGAAATCAGTAGGGATGAAAATCCCAACTGATAACCTCAGGATAAAAAAACCTTGGTGAAAAGAACTCTCCCAGTGAAATGATCCCAAGGTAACTGACCTAGACATGACTCATGCAAACCTATTACATTATTAACCCACGTAGGGGTGCAGAAATTCCAATTACAAAATAAAGTGTTGGGGCCAAACAATTCCCTATAGAACCAAAGTCTTAGACAAATTCACATATTATGATGCATCTCTTCATGGAACATGGATTTGACCATCGGTTCTAAATGGGCGGTCAACATCTAGCTCCACATGGGGACGTGTGTTCGATCTTCTCACTCGAGACAGAGAGCATACGAGAATCCAGCTCCTACAAAACAGAGTGATCACCAATAACCAACATAAGAATACATATATACATGATAAAATAAATGAATGCTATATACAACATCTACATAATGAAATAACTAAAGTACAACATCCATAGTTTACAACAAATGAAATATATGGCACCGAAAGAAAAAAATCTAAGTACATATTGACATAATAAATTGAAATAATACAAAATTAAAATACAAGGAAGGGATAGAGATACATTACAACCACCTATGCAATGGATGAAATGATGCCAAAAGTGTCTGAATAATCCTTGTCTAGGATGACTCACAGAAGACCCCTACCCAAGTTTTATCAACTTGGAACTTTTCACTAGAAAGAACCAACCAAGAATCATCATCGTTCTTGCCTTCAACCAAACATCGAAATATGACAAGCTATGTAAACTCTGAATACTTTTTTTCTCATGACTGTTAAGGTGGGAAGCCAACCAATACTCATAATGATATGACATCGTTAAACTGAAATTTCCTTCCATTTCCACATAATTCTTCATTAACTTATCCTTTGGTTGAGAAGCTAAAGAAGAACATATCACAGTAACCATCATACTATTTTCTTCAAGATTTTCAAAGTTACCCTTCAAAAAGATTGGTTCCACTGGAGGAGGGTGGAGACTTGAATCACCTAGATATTCAACATTTTAAAACTCAAGTTCCTTTATCTCCTCAAAAGCAGTAACTAGCTCATCCAAGGATGCATCCAGAATTTCCCCATGAACTTCCTCATCTTTTTCACTATCAAGCTCAAGTTCAACGGGGTCCTGATATTCAATATACATTTAATTTTCTGCTAGGTCAGCCTCCATGATATCTAGTTGTTCGCTCATGGCCTCAAACTATTTGGCATGGGCATAATGAATGCTCATAATTATTTCTTTAAGCTCCTTAATAGGATCTGGTGGAGTATCTTCTTCTATGTCTGAACTGATTGTGTCCATATCTGGGAGGTTCTTCCCTCCCCATATTTCCATAAAGTCATCATCTGACTCATGTGGAAACATGCTAACTTCATCCAAAAACCTTTTCAGGTTCAAGGATGCAGAGAACAAGCCGTGAGTTCCTTCTCGAAGAAAACTTTTTCAATTTATTTTTAAATTGGAGTCGCCAGATGACCAAGTTTATTTCAGACAAACAAGAGCATCAAACAAAGAAAAAAAAATAAGGAAAACAAAAGTTAATTTATTATGTTTGGAACAAGCATCAGAAACCAATGAGTGCTTCTTCTCCAAGAATCTCAAGCAGCCAACAAGGATTTATCCTTGCAGTATACTTGATATATTTTTTCAATGGAGTCGCCACTTGGAAAGGAAGCAAACAAAAACAACAAATGAAAGTTCAAAGAATTTTTAATTCTTAAAAAAAATAAAAAATAAAAAAAATTAGTCATTTTGACCAAGGATAAATGAATTATCCCCGGAAATGATGCCAAAGATGTTGTCATCCTTATACACACTTGCAAACATGAGCTAAGTATGGCTCACTTAGTGTGTCCTTGGAGGCACAATGCCTAGGTTCATAGCCTATGCTGTCACTTTGACCAGAACCTCTTCCATCTAGGCTTACTCCTAGGGAAGCCGAAGGGGGTAGACCTTAGTTACTAGATGTGTTAAAGTTAAGTTCTAGGAGTTAGTTTTAATTGTTTACAAGGTTTGGGGGATTCTAACCCTAATATGATAAGGCAACAATGCAAGGTGCAAGGGTTAGCATGAAAAGAAGGACGTTTCCCTAGGTCAACTACGACTAGTGCCTAAAGATTGGGCAAGGGGTCAATTTTGTTAAGGGGTGTTTCGTTACAAGTAGATTACAAGTTACTTACAAGATTACAAAAGAATCAATTAAACCAA
>ML809262.1:189930-206076 GCA_009831015.1 Picea engelmannii | reverse complement strand
ATAATTGACATCACCTTGTCACTAGAGGATCTTCATGTCATTTCTCCTGAGCCCGAGGCACTCCCAACACCTCCATGGTTCTTAGATGACGTATCTGAGGATTTACCCCCCAACCCCCCCAACTCTCCTGCTCATTCCCCTACTGACACTCTCCACCCAACCACCACGGGTACCCCTCAGTACTTCAATATATGGTTTATGTCAAGTGAACCCTCACCATCTCCTAACCATGTTCCCCTTGTTTCTTCACCAGGGGGCAACTACACAACCACTATCACCGAGATCACTCCTCAGGACCCCTTGTATTCCCGTCAATTCCAATGCGATGAAGAAATACTCGAAGAGTTAAATCACCCGGACTCTCCCTAGGATGCACTAAACCACTGCACACTCTTCTCTCCACAGGTGGCCTCTATGCCTCCTAACCAAAACCCCACTTACGCAGTCGAAACCAAGGATTTTATCCCATCAGGGCCTATCGATTGGTTCAACAATCCCATTCCTGCTCCTGATGCGTTTGAAGAAGGCAACATGGCCAACATTTCCCCCACCATTAAAATCAATATTATTTTCATTTTGGGGTCTCAATAATATCCCTAGGCTATCATTGATAAACTCGATCCCGAAAAACCTTCATTTAGGCCCTCAAAATGGCCCTGAAAGTTAAAACTGCTAAAAATAGTAAATGTCCAAAATTGCCAAAAAATTGTTTTGAGCAAGTTGGAAAAGGTGGGTGGCCACCGATATCCACCTAGATCAATTCCCCTATGTATAAAAGTATTCTTGATGGAGGATGGAATTATAACTACTCCCTCAATTGGGATGGAAACCTAAACACCTACACTTGGGGTACGGGATTATGGGGTAGGATCATGACTTGAGAGGGAGGAAAGGTTCTTTGACAGATGGGGGAAGATCAAGAAAAGAGTGCAAGAAATTAGTGAGACTTATGAAGAGCTTCCATAGTTCAGAAGTGATATCACAGAAAGGTATAGAAAGAAGCGAAGCAGTCTGAGGTGTTGCGGAAAGAAATCAAATCAAGAGGAACAAATGAAAGAAAGAAGGAAGAGTTGAGGAAGGTAAGAAGACAGGAAATACTGGATTGTCTAAGATTATGTCAGAGAGAAGCACAGAAAGAAAGAATTCCCCATATGGGTGGATGAGAAGAAGAGTGTGTAGAATCAAGGGAAGACGAATTAGGTCTGGACCTTGCAGGAGACCAAGAATATTCATCCTCGATATCAGGAAACATTGGGAATCGGGTAGAGAAGGCTACTCCACGGGAAGAAAATGAGACCCCCAAATCAAAGAAACCCACCCAGAATTTAGTGGAACCAGCCCTGAATAACCCGTCCCCCAGGTGTCCTCTATACCCATGGTAAATTCTACACCACCTACTTATGTTATTTCTATTCTATTGCATCTAGTTAGTCAGAACCAGTCTATAAGTGTAAACACTAGGATGATATTGGGATCCCTAGGAATATTGCAACTAGGAATATGGCTAGAAATATGGGAGGATCGATCATCTGATACCTATAATTCTAGGGAAAAGGGGACGAGGATGTAGAGAAACATTGCTTCTTAAGTGAATCCATCTAGAAGTCCAGAGGGACTCTTGATGCAAAAACGCTAGTAGATTTTTAGACTACCTTCAAGGGTCATGCTCTCAAATGGTACATGAAGGCTATTGAACTAGGATTGCAAGGACAAGCATTCACCCTTGGTCAATTTCATTTTAAGTTCATCACCGAATTCAAACTATCTCAGTCAAAGCAACAATCTCTCTATGAGTTGCGGGAGATTCAACAAAGGGAAGGAGAATCTTCCTGGGAATACAGTCAGAAATTTAAATATGCTATTGGGAGGTTAGCACATCCAATTCACAAATATCACTAGAGGGAATGGTACATCCAAGGATTACTACCTCTAATGAGAATTCCTTTAACGCAACAATGGATAGCCACCTTAACAGATGCCTTGGAACAATCGATGAAGATCGAAGCCATGGCAGGTTATCCAGGGAGTCTGAGGATGACCAGGCCTCCAGTATATGCATCTTTGTCTCAACTTCAAGGAAAAATATTGGTGCTAATGGAGAATATTCAAGAATTAACCACACCAAGACTAGGAAAACCTCAGGTTTGGTGTACAGGATGATAAACAGAAGGGCATCTGAAAAATGAATGTCCACATATGAGGGGAATGGGACCTCCTCAAAATTTGATGGGATCCTCTCTAGGACCAACGGGAGGAGTTGTGCAAGTATTTTCAAATCCACCATTCCATACACCGGGGATATACAATACCTTACGAGGCACTCAAACATCTCAAACAACTAAGGATTGTGAGATTTGTCGAACACATGGGAATGTGATAAGGAAATGTCCTATTATGTGGAAGTACATCACTGCAACCAATAAAATACATTGTGATTTTTTCACATCTACGACCCATGCTACAAATTAATCTAGAGCATTGGACGCACTTGCCGGCAAATTAGACCAGACAACATTCAGAATAAATGAAACCCCCCAAGGAACTAGAAGAGGCTAGGGAGGTGGGCTTGGAGGTGGATTCTGAGGAGGAAGAAATGGAGGAAGAGGGCCAAGCCAATGTTACAACTGCAATGAACAAGGTCACTTGTCTAGAGACTACCATCACCCAAGAAGGCCATGGTTCTCTCACTATAGTAATAATGGGCACACAGATGAAGACTGCCCATAATTGATCGTGAAATGAGAAGATCGGGTTTGTCAACGAGGATCTAATCTCATAAGCTCATAATTAAAAAGGGGAATTGACAGACAAATACCTAATATTAACATAATTACTAGTGGAAGAGCTAAAATTGGGGCAGATGCAGACATTCATCCCAAGATTTAGAAATTTGTTCCCAAGGATGACATGTATGAACCTATGAAACAAAAGTTATTTTTCAAAAATGCAATAGAAATATTTAAGAACACCCCCACTACAGAAATAATGGAGAATACCCCTAAAGTCTCATGTGAACCTAACCTTGTGCGAGCCCCTACCTCACCACCGACACCTCAAAACTATGGAATTCCAAAGAGACACCCTGAGCAGCCTCAATGTGTAATCAATCTATGGTTTCAATTGTTCTTTGATATCCTAGGGTATGAACAACTTACAGAAAAGTTGCAAAACACCCTGTACCTAATACTGGGAAATGAATAAACCCCAGAAGTCATAGTAAGGACCAACCTCCCTGAGAAGAGTAAGAGGCCTGGGGTGGATGAATTGAGAGGAGAAATGATTAATATCAAACCTCCTAATTTTGATGGTGAACACAATAAATATGAAGGTGTTGAGACATGGTTGTTGGGCATGAGAAAGTATTTCAATTGCATAATTATTCTTCTCATGCAGAAGGAAGAATTGTTATCTACCAGCTGAAAGGAAAGGCACCCATGTGGTGGGATCAACTTGTGCAAGTGCAACACATTAAAGAGAAGAATGTGACTTGGAAGGAATTCAAGAAGTATTTTGAAAATAAATACTTGAACAAGAGATATTATGACAAAAATATGAAAGAGTTCTTTGAACTCAAACTAGGCAGCATGATCATTGATGAGTATGAAAGGATAATTTTAGAACTGATGAAGTATGTCTCCTTCATCAAGGATGAGACAGTTAAGATCCAGAGATATTTAAGTGGGGTTCCATATTTGATCAGTGATAAAAATTCAATATGATGATCCTAAAACTTTGGAGGAAACCTTAAGGAGTGTTAATTTCTTATATGATCAACAAAAAGTAAATCCTACTTTCCAAGAGGCTTGGGAAGACAAGAAGAATTTCAAGAGGGAAAAAAGGAAGAAGGGGAACAAGCCACCATTCTTCAGAAGCAATTCTCAAGGACATTAAACCCCTGAGAGACTAGAATGACTGAGACGGGTGGGAAAATTCCAAGGCAGACACTCATTCAATGTTGGGGTTGTAAAGGAGATGATTTGTATAGAGACTATCCTCACAGAAGTGACAAAGTGAGAGTTGTGCACAATGTACAACAAGAAGAAACAATGGATAACATGGACATAAGTGTTCCAAGGATATATGCAGCCCTGGACAACAAGAAAGCATAGTTTCAATCACACATGATTGAAGTAGAAGGTATGATCAATAACCATGCCTTTATTATATTAATAGATTCAGGATCTAGTCATAGCTATATAGATCCTAAGGTAGTGGAAAGATTCCAATTTCCAAGAAGCAAGCATGGGAAATCTTGGATGGTGCAGTTGGATACAAGAGCCAAGAGAAACATTGTTGAGATGGTTAAATCATGTCTAGTGGACATGAATGGGATGGCTACCAAGGCATATTTGAACATCCTACCCTTGGGTTCATTTGACTGTCTAATTGGTATGGATTGGTTAGACCAACATGATGTTTTCTTAGACTGTCATAACAAGGAGTTTACTTTCCTGAATGAGGAAAGGAACCCAAGAACAATCCAAGGAATTCCTAGGGTAGTTAATGTCTGAGGGATCTCAGCAATGCAGGTAAAGAAGTGTTACAGGAAGGGATACCAAATATTTGCAGCTCATATGGAGGAAGAACCTAAGCATAAGGTGACAAATATTGAGGATCATGCAGTCCTAAAATATTTTGAAGATGTGTTCAAGGAGATACCAGGACTACCCCCAAAGAGAGATATTGATTTCTCTATAAATTTGATTCCTGGAGCAGCTCCAGTATCCAAGACTCTCTATTGGATGAGTACACCAGAGTTGAAGGAACTGCAAATGAAGCTTGAAGAACTTTTGAAGAAGGGGTATATATGCCCAAGTGTGTCACCTTGGGGTTCCATAGTTTTATTTGTAAATAAGAAGGACAAGACATTGAGACTGTGTATTGACTTCAGACAATTGAAAAGATTAACTATAAAGAACAAGTATCCTTTGTCAAGGATTGATGATATCTTTGATCAATTAAAGGATGCAAGGATATTCTCAAATATTGATCTCAAGTCATGATATCATCAAGTAAGGATCAAAGATGAATGCATCGGCAAGACTACCTTCGGGACAAGGTATGGTCATTACGACTTCACAGTGGTGCCATTTGGGCTATCAAATGCACCAATACTTTTTATGTGCTTAATGAATGGTGTTTTCTAGGAATACTTAAAAAAGTATGTCATTTTATTTTTAGATGACATCCTTGTATATTCCAAGTCAAAAGAAGAGCATGATCATCACTTGAGGATGGTGTTACAAGTGTTAAGAGAGCACCAGTTGTATTCTAAATTGAGCAAGTGATCATTTTATCGGAACTAAAATCACTATTTACATATCCGGAGAAGGGATAACATTGGACCCTGAAAATATTGAAGCCATTAAAGGGTGGAAAACACCTAAGAATGTAACAGAAGTTAGATCCTTCGTGGGTCTCGCTAGTTACTACAAAAGATTAATTGCAGGGTTTTCAAGGACTTCTCACCCGATCACTTCCTTGCAAAGGAAGGGGGTGAAGTTTCAATGGAGAAAAGAATGTGAAAAGATCTTCCAACAATTGAAGAAATTGTTAGCCAGTTCTCCAATTCAAAGAATTGCATATCCTAATGAGGATTTCATGGTTTGCATAGATGCATGCAAATAAGGGCTTGGTGGATTCCTTAGTCAGAATGGGTTTGTGGTATGTTTTGAATCCAGAAAATTGAAAGAGCATGAAAGGCTCTATGACACTCATGATTTGGAGTTGGAAGCCATAGTACATGCCTTGAATAAGTGGAGGAATTACCTCATGCAAAAAAGGTTTGAGCTGAGGACAGACCATAATGGTATGAAATATCTGTTTGATCATCCAACTCTAAATGATAGACAAAGTATATGGTTAGAGTTTCTCTATGAGTATGACTTTGATATCAAGCACATCAAAGGAAAAGAGAACAAAGTGGTTGATGCACTCAGCAGGAAAGTGCATGAACTGCATGCTACAACCATTACCATGTATCAAACTGATCTCAAAAGAAGAATTTATGAGGCTGCAAAAGCATATTTGCAGTACATGGAGTTAGTAACAAAATTATAGCAAGCTAAAATGTAGGAGAAGGTTGAAGATAATAAATTGGGAAATGATGGCATTATCCTATATAGGAACATAATTTATGTACCAATTTCTCATGAATTGAGGAGTATTATCTTGAAAGAGATGCATAATGTACCTTATGGTGGACACCAAGGATATCACAAAATAGTTGTAGCAGTCAAGAGCCAATATTATTGGCCAGGAATGGAGAAGAAAATTACTGAGTACATTGCTAAATGTCTGGAGTGTCAAAAGGTCAAGGCTGAGTACAAAGGAAGACAAGAAAAAGACCACATTCATAACTGAATGGGGATCATTTGCATACAATGTAATGCCCTTTGGCTTAAAGAATTCCCCTGCAGTCTTCTCTCGAATCATAATAGCATCATTTCGAGAGTTCATCCATACATTTGTAGAAGACTACATGAATGATTGGACGGTATACAACCTTTTAAAATACCATGTAGGGATAGTTCGGTTAATTTTTGATAGATTTCATGAATTGCATATATCTCTGAATCTAAGGAAGTGCATTTTCTGTGTAGCACATGGAAATCTGTTCGGCCACATTATATGCAGAGAAGGAGTCCTGGTAGACCCAGCTAAATTTTTTTTCATTCTAAACATGCCGCCACCTACAAGTGCTAAATCATTGCGCTCTACACTGGGACATACAGTATATTACCGCAGGTTCATCAGAAGATATGCAACTATCACTGCACCTCTATAGAAATTTTTGAAGAATTCCAAACTATTTCGATGGACACTAGAGTGTGAAAAAGCATTCAACATTCTCAAAGAAAAACTAAGTATTGCACCTATCTTGATATTTCCCAATTGGGAAATTGAATTCCATGTACATTTGGATGCATCAGGCATTGCCCTGCGATCCATTCTAGTGCAACCAGGGGTAGGAAATATGGACCACCCTATCTACTTTTCTAGCAGAAAACTTTCAGAAGAAGAATGCAACTAAACAACTACCGAAAGGGAAGGTCTAGCTATGATTTACTCATTACAAAAGTTTAGAAACTACTTGCTAGGCTCTCATTTTAAGTTTTTTACTGACCATTCTGTGTTGAAGTACCTAGTCAATAAACTAGTACTTGAACGAAGGATTTGTAGGTGTCTATTTCTCTTTCAGGAGATTTCATTTGAAGTAATTGTCAAACCAGGAAGATGAAATATAGGTCCTGGCCACCTGTCTAGGTTGGAATCAGTAGAAAGTGGTGGAGAAGTGGATGATCAACTCCCAGATGTATACCTATTCTGAATTAAGTCCATCCCAGAGTATCTTGAACACATTGCTCTTTTCCTCAATACAGGAACCTACCCTAAAACTTACTCTGCAACCCAAAAGCGACATATGGTGGTTCACGTAGCAGGCGATCAACTAATTGTGATACAACTTTACAAATTGGGACTAGAAAACATCCTTAGGTGATGTGTATTGAACCATGAGAGGCAAGATATCCTATGGGAATTTCATACTGGAGTTGCAGGAGGACATGTTGGAGGTAAATCTACTGCACAAAAGGTACTTCAAGATGGATTATGGTGGGATACATTATTTAGAGACACTGAGGAGTATGTTAGATCTTGTGACATCTTCCAAAGAGTAGGAAAGCCATCACATAGAGATTAATTACCCCTTCAGCCAACCAGAGCACTTCAGGCATTTGAGAAGTGGATTGTTGACTTTATTGGACCAATCAACCCCTCGGCTAAGCACTCAAAGACCAGATAAATCATTACCGCAATTGATTACCTCACAACATAGGTTGAAGCAGAGTTTGTTCAAGATTGTTCGATAGATACAACTACTATATTTATCTTTGAGAACGTCATCACTCGGTTTGGATGTCCTAGAATCCTGACCAATGATCAAGATAGTCACTTTATCATAAACACAATCGCAACGTTGACAACAAAATTCATTATACACCACCATAAGAGCAATCCCTACCATCCACAAGCTAATGATACAATGGAGGAATTCAATAAAATTATGGAAAGAGGACTGACAAAAGTATGTTGCGAAAACAAGGAAGACTGGGATGATAGAGTTCCATAAGTTTTGTGGGCTTACAAGACTACCACAAAAAAAATACACAGGTATACTCCATTTCAGTTGATTTATGGGAAATAAGTTGTTGTACCTGTAGAATTTATTACCCTCAGTCTCTATATAGCACAAGCTACACACTTGATAGATGATGAATCAGTTGCGCAAAGGATTGAAAACTTGCAAGAACTTGAGGAAGCAAGCTTTCTAGAAGATTTTCATTATGCAGTTGAGAAAGCTAGACAAAAATCTTGGCATGACAACCATACTAAGTCCAAAATATTCATGCAAGGGGATACGGTACTACTCTATGAAAACCAATATCAGAAGCATCCAGGAAATTTGTGCATGCATTGGTTGGGTCCATTCATAGTTGTGGAAATCCAACACTCTAGGGTCATCAAGCTAGCGCAACTGGATGGTATCCTTCGACCAGGATGGGTGAATGGCACCTGCTTGAAACACCATATTTCTCATGAGTGAGCTAAATAACAATTTCTCCAATCCAAGGGAGAATGTAAAATAGTTATATTTTAATTTCCTGTAATTTCTTTAATCCAGTTAATAATGTTGGAATGTGCATTGTTGTGCCACAACATATATTTTTTCCTTCAATCTAACAGTGCTTTTGTGAAAAACTGCTCACTCAGCCACACAGGATCAGAAGAGTCACCATTACATTAAATGAAGTCATTAAATATGACAGGGACCCCATTGTGGTCGGAGGGGGGGCGAATCTGAACTATATCACAACCCATGTGCCACACACAGCATGTCTAGTCATACACTTTATGGCAGCTACATTAACCCATCAGACCTTTTCGTTAAGCCATAAAGGCATGATCCACGTATATTCCATCGGTATCCTCACCGGGATTCTCAACTGTTAAAATGGTAAGCCCTCATGTCAACCATTCCCTTTTAAGCCTGTTCATTAAAGCCAGTATCACCCTATAATATCTTACCCCATTATCAGTCTCGTCTAGCCCCTAAGCCTGAGATTGCATTTATGGTTTAAAGATGAGTATCTTTAGGAGTAGTTACAGAGCTCTCCAGTTATTCTGCGTATAAAAATTTGTGAACTCATGAGTGAGACTTGTTGTTTACCTCATATATCCTTCATCTTTCGCTATCTGTACTCTCGTCTCATTTTTGAAATATCCTGCTCCCTAGTCGAGACCCCGAGCTCCAACTCAGCCCATCTAGTTTTCTAGTAATCTAGAACCAAAATGTCAAGAGAGATAAGAGGTCAGATTTCATCTCCAAAAGAGGTAATTCTAGATGAATCATGTGATCCCCAGGTCAAGATCATGGGAGATGTCAAGGGAAAGGTCGAGCAGGTAAAACTCCTTGACCTCGACTTGACAAACCAAGTATTGTTTATGCAAATGAATATTAGTGTATTATGGGACTTGGATCCCGATGCAATGGGAGGTATGTAGTTTGTGTCAAATTCGGAGTTCATCAACCTGTTCAACTCCACCATCATGAACCTCAAGGATCTATTAGTTTTCAGAACTACTGGTGAGGTTGCATGGTGCACAAAGTTTTTGATCAGTTGGGTGCATGACAAGAGCTTATGGCTCAATAGAAGATATTTGATTCATGTAGAGGATATCCACCAACTCACTAGACTACCCCTCGATGGTGAGGACATCTTGAAGTATTCCAAGGCCCATATAAACATGGGAGGAAGAAGGATGAATTCATCCTATATGAGAAGTTCCATACATAAAGAGGTGTACGTATGGCCAAAATTGACCCAATCCTACCAGAGATGATCATGAAAGCCTGCTACGTAATCGCTAGTAAGGTTATGCGCTCGTACTACAAGGTTGAATGCACCTTAGATGCTCTTTCCATCATAGACTTCTGCGTAAATGGAGTTGTGTTCAACTGGTGCAACTACCTACTAGATGAACTCCTAGTTGTGTGTGAATAAGCTCGGGAGAAGGGAGGTAATTTTACATATGGCTACCTATTAGTAACATTCGCAATGTGGAAATGCACGTCACCCTCAGGAATAAAATTGTCACCTGTAGATAAGGTTTTCCTAGCCAAGATGTTTGAGCCCTAGCACTCAAGGTTGGACTCAGATAATATGGAGTTCAACAATGTAGAGTTCCTAAAGTGGTACAACCAGTGCATCGACACAAATCAACGGTTGTGCATACCACAAAAATTGTTGAATATCAACACCCGGACCATAGTGTTTGGTCTAAATTTCCACTATACTTTCATTTAGCTGAGGCATCGGAAGTATGAAGAATTCTACATGAGATCGTTACCCTTCTATCTTGATGAAGAAGCCTTCGACAAGGAATTTATGTCATGGACCGATGTTAATTGCAACCCACGCAAGTCCGGCATGCATTATCTCTTTCCACTATAGCTCCTGAATAAAAATGGGTAGGAAGAAGGAGTGGGGTCGAGTTTTGACCCATCAGAAAAGAAGCAAAAGGTCCAAATTCCACCAGACTCAAAAGCAGAAGAGGATCGTGAACCTCTGGAGTGGAAGAAGAGGACACGGCCTATGTTTTCACAACTCCCAAAATGAGTCGAACTATCAGGGAAGGATGTCAATGACATCTTAGCTAACACATTCATAGGGGCTTTTTCAACCAAGAAACCTTGAACAGTTATTTCCCCTGTCAAAATATTGAACCCACCGCTAATATCCATGGTTGTGCATCATCCCAGAGCCGCCACTCATTCTACCTAGAATGTGATTAACATCACAGATGATCCTAAGATAGAATCCATGACCTACACAACCATTATTACTGAACAAGCCCCATCGCCACCACAAGCCCCATCACCACCACATGAGACCATTGTTCCCTCCCAACCCAATACAAATGGATAACCCCAATCCTTCTGACAATGTAAAATAACCCAGTAAACTGACCATCGAGGAATTGAGTCAGCCAGTCGGTCCCCATTCTAGTCACTCTACCTTCAACAAAGAGTCAGAAACAAGAAATCCCACCAATTTACCCAATACCGTAAGTTCCAGGCACCCAGAGTCCTTTCTCAATAGTCAATGTTGAGATTCCCATCATCAGGAGTGAAACTCCAAAAGTTTTGTTACAAACAGGGGCAGGAGGACAGTCGGTTCAGAAAGAACCCCAAACAACATTAGGGTAGAGTGCAACATACTTGAAAGAAATGTTGGATCTAATACTCCAAAATCCATATAAATGCACAGAACTATTGCATCTTTTCCTAGAAAAGACAGAGGTTTTCGCTCTACTTCCAACAACTCTGAATAATATACTTTCACATCAACTGCAAGGTCCATCACTAGGGAAAGAAGAGGTGGATACATGCTCTGAAAATTCTATGGCTAGTGGAATTTGACTACAATTCTTATTACCCTTGGATTTCACTCCTTCATCTAGCGATCTCGCTCAGTTGCTGACAGCATAGCTAATGGGAATAATCAGAGCCTCGACTAAGAAATTGAATCAGAGGATCCAATAGGTCAAACGAGAAGCCGAGTTCTGGAAACAAGAAGGACTCATCACACAAGCACAAAGAATGAAGGAGAAATATCCAAAGATTCAGGAAGAGAAAAAGGTAGAAAAGGTAAAGGAAAAACTCACAGAGCCCTGGACAATGATCCAAAAGACAACACCTCAATTGCCAGAATCCAACACAACAAGTGATATTGCTGAGAAGATCAAATTAATTCAGGTATCCTGGTCTAATCTGGAAGAATGATCAGAAGATCTTGAAGTATAGTTACAATACAATAAGCTTTAAGGTGTTCAATATAAATTGACAAACCCAGGGAAGTTTTGTTATTGCAAGATAACTGTGCACAGTTTATGCTAGATTGATGAAAGAAAACACTAATCAAGTTGTAGTATTGAAAGAAATAGAGTTTTGAAAACTGAACATTAACACAAGTTGTCGATACAGCTGGAGTTCTAATCTACTGTTGTGGAATTGGGATCTAAATTGTTGAGTGTATAAGAATCATGGATTATCTGTTTTATTCTAATTTTCTATTTTATTCTTGCATAAGGGAATTTTGTGCTAATTGCCAAGAAGAAATCTACTTTAATTGCAGGAAGTAAATTCACACTTCTAATTACTTTTACTTGAAAGCAGAGTTTTACCTAGTGCAGAAATACGATTCTCCAGTAGTATACAACACTTGACTTCTAATTCTCATGAGACACACTGATGTGCATTTGACAAGAAGGGACTGAACTGTAACAACAATTGTACTCTTAAGTATTCTTAACAGATTAATAACACAAATCAGATTAACTAAGCTAAGACTCAAAACAGAGGGGAGTTTGTGAGGAAGGTGGGCCCTTTCCTTCTCACTGAATCCACTTGAAAATAGGCTACAGTAAGTTAAAGAAACTCAATGCACTTCTTTATTGATTCGAAAAAGGGTTCAGATACAATATGCTCCTTCTTCACTCTTTGTTCCACAGCTATATTTCGGTCCCAATGATTACAAAAGATCTATTATTTAAAGACAGAGTCATTAGTTCAAAATGGACTTAGAACAACCCTGAGAATCCCAGATTCTCAAGCTATTCCTAAGATACAAGAGATCTGTCATATTCACCAAATCTGGAGAAATCATTAGAGTGAGCCAAAACGTGTAACAGCAGAGGATCATTCTTCAGGATTTGTCTTTCAGGATCGGTGGCCATCTATTGCAGTGAGTGTAACAACTTTTGGGACTGGTGTGCATCTATTGTAGTCGGTGTGATAGCTTCCAGGATCAGTGGGCGTCTGTTACAGCAAGTATGATAGCTTCCAGAAAAGGTGTGCAGTCATGTAACAGCATGCAATAATAGCGCACAGCTGTCACAATTGGTGTAACAGCAACGATCTTTCTTCAAGGCTTGGTTGTTCTACACATTTTGATCACTAGTTGCACATATTTGGGTAAAATATGAGAAATACTACCAATCAAATGTGTTAAGTGAATAAGAATATAAAATAAAGATTAATGACTCATACCTTGGGGTAAAGGGTCTTGGCAGCATTAAAGTAGGCATTTAGAATATATATGATAAGGTTGAAAGGGTAAAAGATATAGTGAAAAAGGGACATTTTTGGGTCCTAACATGCCCCCAACTGAAGACATTGCATGTCCTCATGAAAAAACCTTTCAAACCTTATATTGAATCTGAGTTAGGGAGATGACTCCTCCCATGTAAACTGTTAAGACAAATCGCTAAGTACCGGTATGGAAAACTGTGTGTACCCCCCAATATCTAGTATCTCAAAAATTTGTCCTACTTGCCTTATCTTTTAGATCAGAATTATTTTAAGTGTGTAACAGAGGTTCTTGTGTTTGAGCTATTGGTGAACCAGCAGCTACATTATTACATTGAGATTTCTTCTGCCTTACTAGGTCTTGTGGAACAGTAAGGTCATATTATGTCTTGACTTTGAGATTGACTGGTTCTTCAGGATGACCAATGACTGGTACTTTAGCTACTTTATACCCCTCCTGAAAATATATATTACCACATTCAAAGCACATGAGATATCGATTTTGGTCCATAATAGCTTTTGTGAGTGATAATATGTCTAAGACTATCCCCTATGGACTCTTCTGACAAGCAACTTGCAATTATTCCTTTAAGGAAGCCAACTCTTCTTTGAGGCTATCATTCTCCTTCAATAGTTCAGTAATTCTGGAATTTTTTGTATCCTTGATCTTCTTCTCAATTGTAAGAAAACACTGAGCAAGTGGCACATCTTCACTATTTTTTGTAACTGGTTTTGTTGTGGCAGATACACCCATGACTGGTTCCTTTGGAATAGTTGATTATGGCTTGACTAGTTCTTGTGGAATAGTCTTTCTCTGGGTAGTTGGTTCTTATGTAACAACTAAATTTGGGATGGTTGTATCTTGTGCAACAGTGTCATCCTGGGCAGCTGGTTCTTGTGTAATAGACATGTTATTTGAGGGGACTGGTTCTTGTGTGGCAATCTCTTTAACAATGGAGGATAATGGACGAAGAATAGGTATTTCATGTTCCATATCTTTCCAACCAATTGATGCTTTAATAGACCTTGTTGACCGATTTCCCCTCCTAGGTAACGTAGAGACAAAAACAATGTCTTTCTTTTTTGTTTCTTTAAGAGAAGGAGAGTGTTCTTCAGCAATCTCACAAGGAGCATGTTCTTCAAGGAGGAAATTTTGGGATGCTGGGGTCTGATATAATATGTACTTCATCACTCGTTGAGTGATGAACAGAATCATCAAGCGGAGCTGATGATTCTATTGTTACTTGTGTACATTCCTCTTGTAATGATAAAATGGTTGCTTGAAATTCCTTGCACAAGGTGAAACCTGGAATACATACCTCCATAAATTTCGGTAAGGTCTGAGTACAAGAACAATTAGGACACTCTGTGGCAGCATCTGGTATAACCCTGTTGATGCCTCTCTTAGATTTTCTTGTAGGCTGAAATTTTCTTTTCTGAGATGAGTCAGTAGCAGTGACAGTAGGGGTATGAAATGTTGTTGCAGCATGAGGAGGGTTGTTGCTATCAATTCCCCTCTGAGATTTTCATTTAGATTGACGTTTGGTGTTCTAAATTGAGTCATTAGTAGATACAGTAGGTGTTGGAATTGTTGTTACAGCAACAGGAGGGTTTTGAGTTGTTGTTGGTGCCACAGGAGAAGAATTTGAGGTACTTATGGTTACAGTGGAGGTTGGATCTGTTGTTTCAGTGGGTCTCTCTAACCTTACTTTTGACGAATTCTGATACCTTCCCCCATGGCTCTAGTAAGGAACTAAAATATGCACCCCAGCCTTTTGTTTGTACTCACTCATTGCCCATGAGAAAACCCCTCTGTGCATCGGGAAGATGTGCTTTCCTGTTAAACCATTTTTCTCTTATGGTTGGAAACCCTGTCACAGGGGCTATGCTCTCTTCTGTTACTGGAATCCGCACTCCATGCACCATGGAATATCCATCTGTGAGATTATGACTGAACTCTAAAACTTCTTCTTCATTAAACCCCTGCAGCTTCTTAAAATAAGAAATCCATCCAGCCTACAGAAATATTTGATAAACATCTGGGTGCAGCAGCAATGCGTCCAGATTTTCTAGTTCATATCTCAAGGGCGTTCCTCCCATGAAATTGTGTTTGTATTCCACAGTGAATTAGGAGGAGAAACCGGCACCTTAACCAGAGATAGAGCAAGGTCGAACGTGCATTTTCATGAAGAGCGCAGTGTTGCAGTGAAAATAAGTGTGGTTGAAAGGTGGTGGAGGTGAAATATAAAAAGGGATTTTTCTATTAGGTTAACATGGATTTGTCGTTCCCCCCCCCCCCAACTAATCTGATTGTCTCATTTTTAACGAATTTAGGACAATCGGAAAGTAGGAATCAAAGCATGCTTTCATATCTACATCACTTAGATACATAAGATTAGTAGCGTACCTCATAACTTACCGCCCGAACTTATCTGTCAGAGTAACTGCACTATTCAACCGCCATTTGATCCGTGTGGAATAGCTGTAATAATGAGAGATGGTTGTGTCACATGAGAAATGAAGATATGACAAGTGGATCATAAGTGGAGTCCTTTCTATGGTTGAACAGTTGGAAAGTTGTGGATGTGGAGTTTAATTAATGATGAAGCGGCTCTTGTTGGGACAGAGAGAGCATAAAGTATTTTTGAAAAATGGTGGAAAGTTGGACAAAACATCAATGTTGTCGTATGTAGAAATGGCAGAAATGCTAAATAAGCTGGGTGAAGCAGTGTAGAAAATAGACAAAAGGGATAATAGCAGTAGGTTTATTAGCAGATATTTTGCCCAGAAAGGTGGAATTAGGTGTAGCAGTATGTAAATTGGCCAATTTGTCGTAAAAGAGTGTAACAGCATGCAAGGCAAAAGAGTCATGAATGCGGTTGTTAGGACCACACAATGTACCCTTTTTGCCCATACTTTTTGCCATTGTTATACCCTTCATCACCTGTATTTAGACTTATACTATCATTTCACCTGATCATTCCAAGGTACACAAC
>ML809262.1:169484-181853 GCA_009831015.1 Picea engelmannii | reverse complement strand
ATTACTAATCTAATATGCCCCAATTAAGGGTTAATGAGCCAATATTAGGGCTTAACATTGAGGAATATGTCTTCTTGGAGGATTTGAAGGGTGAAAGATAGATCCTAAAGAAGAATCTACTCTGGCTATAATCTCATCAACAAAGGTTGGCCTTCCCAGTGCATGGTGCCTTCCTCCACGTCCTCTGGTACCTATAGGGTTAGTATTTTGGGGGATATGTCCTCATGTTCTTTTATTCATGCAGACTAATAATTCCTAAGAAAAGAAAACTAATGTTCTTACAAGAATATCTAATTATCTTCCCCGACAATGGCGCCAAAATGTTGGGCTCTTTAATTGTCTAAATAAATAGATAATTCAGGAGTTCAATATAAATTGTCAAACCCAGGGAAGTTTTGTTATTGCAAGATAATTGTGCACAGTCTATGCTAGATTGATGAAATCAAACACTAATCAAGTTGTAGTATTGAAAGAAACAAATTTTTGAAAACTGAACATTAACACAAGTTGTCGATACAACTGGAGTTCTAATCTACTATTGTAGAATTGGGATCTAAATTGTTGAGTGTATAAGAATCCTAGATTCTTTGTTTTATTCGAATTTTCTATTTTATTCTTGCAGAAGGGAATTATGTGTTAATTGCCAAGAAGAAATCTACTTTAATTGCACGAAGGAAATTCACACTTCTAATTACTTTTACTTGAAAGTAGAGCTTTACCTAGTGCAGAAATACGATTCTCTAGCGGTATACAACACTTGACTTCTAATTCTCATGAGACACACTGATGCGCATTTGACAGGAAGGGACTGAACTGTAACAACAATTGTACTCTTAAGATTTCTTAACAGATTAATAACACAAATCAAATTAACTAAGATAAGACTCAAAACATCGAAACAGAGGGGAGTATGTGAGGAAGGTTGGCCCTTTCCTTGTCACTGAATCCACTCGAAAATTGGCTAAAGTAGGTTAAAGAAACTCAATGCACTTCTTTATTGATTCGAAAAAGGGTTCAAATACAATATGCTCTTTCTTCACTCTATGTTCCACAGCTATATTTCAATCCCAATGATTACAAAATCTTTGCTATTTAAAGACAGGGTCATTTAGTTCAAAATGGACTCAGAACAGCCTTGAGAATCCCAGATTATCAAGCTATTCGTAAGATACAAGAGATCTGTCGAGAAAGAATCAGCGTGAGCCAAAATGTGTAACAGCAGAGGATCATTCTTCAGGATTTGGCTTTCAGGATCGGTGGCCATCTGTTGCAGCGAGTGTAATAGCTTTTGGGATTGGTGTGCATCTGTTGTAGTCGGTGTGATAGCTTCATGGATCAATGGGCGTATGTTGTAGGAAGTATCACAGCTTCCAGAAAAGGTGTGCAGTCGTGTAACAACATGCAAGATTAGCGCACATCTATAACAATTGGTGTAACAACAACGATCTTTCTTCAAGGCTTGGTTGTTCTACACATTTTGATCATTAGTTGCACATTTTTGGGTAAAATATGAGAAATACTACCAATAAAACTTGTTAAGTGAATAAGAATATAAAATCAAGATTAATGACTCATACCTTGGGAAAAAGGGTCTTGGCAGCATTAAAGTAGGCATTTAGCATATAAATGATAAGGTTGAAATGGTAAAATATATAGTGAAAAAGGGACATTTATGGGTCCTAACAATAGGTATCATTAATTCTCTATGCCAGGGCACAGTCTGCAACCTTCCCTGGGTAGAAGTCTTATGGGTGTGGTCCCTGAATGCTCAATCTGGTGATCCTATGGATCAGTGTCGGATCAACCGTGATGCATCTGTCTAGCCCTAGATAGTCGCCATGCTAGCACGATAGCAAGAGATTAACACACGTGTTAACCTCTTTGTGGCTTTCGAAATGTGTAATCTTCATCACATTCAATATGGTGGACTGCATGATGTTCATAGTCCATGGTTGGGGGATTATTTTCGATTTCTTCCCCTTCGTCCTAGTCAAGTATCTGGTAGGGGCGAGCATATTGTGGTTCTTGCGGTCCTCTAGGTTGAAGTCACTGAATTTTAATATCGAGATCTTATCCTACTATGTTCTAACTGCATGTATCCCCTTCGGGAAGTACGTAGTAACCAAGGTATAATCGAAATCCCTCGGGACACTGTCACGACTCACCGCGCTAGCCAAAGGTGGGATGTAGTTAGGCAGGATAGTCAGGATTAACTTCACATTCACCAAGTCATCTCGATGCTTGGTTATTTTTGTTATAGCAAGATTTTCCTCACCATTGTTATCTTGCACAGAGGGCCTTTTTCCATTTCTTGATGCAGACTTATCATCCCTTTTTTATGAATCCAGAACTAAAAATATACATTTTTCCACATATGCACGCCCTATTTTCTATACAACAAGCGTATACGCAGGCTACTCCACTACAACCCGCATACATCGTGATTTGTGCCAAAAAATACAAAAATAGAGTTGGTTTTCCATGTCACGACAAGAGATCTTTGATCCTTGGCCTTCCATATACTCAAAATGTTCTAACTCAGCCCATCAATCACATTTTGAAGGCTATAAGAGCACAATTTCGAGCTATGGAAAAGAAGAGAAAGCATTCAACTTTGAGAGCAAAGTTTTTCTAGAGAAATTACTTCATATTGAATCTGCATCCCTTTGTCCCTCAAGTACGAACAAGTGTTCAGCCCCCAAGCTCTTTCGCTATTGTTGAGAGAACCTCATTGTCTCTCTCCTTTGAGCTTTCCTTTGGTGGAGGATTGAAGTGGTGGAGGCCCTATTGGAAGGAACTTGGTTTCTTGGTTTCGAACTGTACCGACACGAAATTTTGTAATGTTGACACTTCGTTGATCAATTATTAATAGAAATACTCCTTTCCCGTCCTATTGGTATGATGCAAATATATGATTATTATACATGGGCATGTTTGTAATGTTTATTAATGGATTATGCTATCTAATGTGCTAACCGCTTTACATCATCACTATATACTTTCTTTGCTTGTTTGTTAGAACTTATTGCAAGTATAAATATTTGGGTCAGAGTGCTCAACGGTGGAACATCATCAAACATTGGATCAAGGTAGGATTCTTTCTTATCTTGCACATTAGTCTATATAGCATACAATGGGATTGAGTTGATTTCTGCAGTCATACCTGTCTGTTGTGGTTTTACCCTTGGCCATAGAGAGTTGTCCCCTTGTAATAGAAATGGTGACTCCATTGGGGATAGATCTTCCTTCTAAGGGTTGAAGTACTTTTTCTTATTGCATTGCTCTTTTTCCTGTGTTTCTTGTTGTATCACTTCTTGGAAGATTCTGTTCACTCTAAGTCTGAGTTTCCTTTTTCCCCTTGCTTGGCCTTGCTTTAAATCCTGTACACTCCTTTTGCCTTGAAATTCATGTACACATGTGTGTTGCATCTCTACAAGATGCGTATATATGCACTATTCTCTTTGTAGTCCCTGTTGAGCTTCTCTAGATTGACAGGAAGCCCGTTGGGAGTTGAATTTATGGGTGTCGTCTTTCGCATTGTTTTTCATTTTTTAGTTTTTCCTTGAACCCTGGGCTATTTGCTTGGCTTCTTGGTATTATGCTTGAGTTATTTTGTTTATACACAGTAGAATTTATATATCAGGCTACTTTTCAATCAATGCATTTTCTCTTTAATATATTGAAAATACAAAAAAATAGGCATTTTTCATTGGTTAACATTTTTTTCTTTAAACCTTTATCATTAGCTTAGTACATTTAGTGAAAGATTGCATTTTACTTATGAATTGTAGAGTTGAGATTGAAAATTTCACTTTTTTTAATGGCATATCATTCATTGAAAAGTTAAAGGTAGACTTTGCATTATATTCATATTTATCTTTTGCGAGTCATAACATCATGAGTTTCATTTCCATACCCTCTTGAGTAATAACGACAAATAAAATTTATGCTTTAAGTCACGATTTTATTTCTAGGGTGCACAAACTAGCATAGGATTTAGTGCCTTGGAATAGGATTTGTCTTGGAAAGTGGACGTCGATACAGGCGCAAGTGATGACCATTTGCATGCAACTATATATTGGATCCATAAATAGTGATCAACCTGACTGCCCTATTGGGGAAAATAGTTTCCACCTTGTAAGGTCCTAACCATCGTGTGTGCATATTTCCCTAGAATATTTTAAAGTGTGAATCATACAACAGATCCCAATCTCCCTTTTTGAACAATTTCTTCTTGATGACTCGGTCATGCCATTTTATTCTCTGTTGTTGAATCACTGTGGTTTAATGAATAGCGTCTAAACGTTTCTCATCTAGCTCATTGAGCTGCTACAGTCTAGCCTTATGTGCCGTAGTCAAGTCGAGGTTGACTGTTGATGCAGTTCTGAGGGTTTGGATTTCGAATTCAATGGGAAAAACAAGGCTCTTTCCATATACCAACTCGTAAGGAGAAAAACCAATTGTGTTCCTCCAAGTAGTTTGATAAGCCCATAGAGATTCATGAAATATACCAAACCAATCCCTACGATGTGCCCTCACTGTCTTAGTAAGAATAACTTCTATGACTTTGTTAGTACTTTCTACTTGGCCATTACCTTGAGGATGGTATGGAGAAGTTTTTCCATGCAAAACATGATATTTATTGAGGAGGGCTTCAAAATTATGTGATGTGAAAGGTGGTCCCCCATCAGTTACTAATTCTCTAGGAAATCCAACCCTAACAAAGATATCTTCAAACAATAATGCTAAGACAACTTCTTCTCAGGCTCGGATGAGTGCTTTTKCCTCTACCCACTTGGTCATGTAATCTGTACAGACCAATATTTARACTTTCTGATTCGAAGGTGGGTTAATGGGCCCTATAAAATCCCTGGCCCATCTCTCAAAAGGCTCTAACACTACTTGAGGCTGAAGAGGCATCTCATCCCTATGATGTGGTTGACCCATGCGTTGGMAACTGTCATAGGCTTGGACATATTTCTTCGCATCTTGAAATATTGTGGGCCAGAAATAGCCCATCCTCAAACTTTTATGCCCAATCCTTTTATCAGCGAAAGGACCTCCACAGGGGCCATCATGGAAAGCTTTAAGMAGATCATAAACTTCATCATCCCTCACACATATTCTGATTTCTTGATCCAGGCCTGTGTAGAAAAGGTATCCCTCTATCCAACTATGTTGAGCACTCTTCTGAATGATCTTCCTTCTTTCTCTTGGAGATAGATGTGGAGGTACCTTCCCTGCAACCAAATAATTAGCAATGTCTGCATACCAAGGTGAGTGAGAAGATACTGCAAACAAATGCTCATCTTGGAAGGAATCATCTACTGGTGAATCATCATTCATATGCAGTCTTGAAAGAAAATCAGCAACCACGTTTTATTTCCCTGGTCTATCTACTATTGTGATGTCAAATTCTTGAAGTAATAACAACCATCTTGTTACTCTCACATTAGTAATAGGTTTATTCATCAGATATTTAATTTGAGTATGATCAATATGAATAAAACTAGTATAACCAGTGATATAATGCTTGAATTTATTGATCGCATAAAGTACTGCCAAGAATTCTCTTTCAGTAACTGTATAATTTCTGCATGAGCCATGTTTTTGTTGATATAGTAGATATCATAGGGATCCTTATCCTCCTATTGCTCAAGTACACCACCAATTGTAGTGTCTGAGGCATTTGAAGAAATGTGAAAAGGCAGAACCCAATTGGGCCCTCTCAAAATGGGAGTTGTGGATAATTTATGTTTCAGATCTGCAAAAGAAAGTTCACAATTGTCAGTCCAACGAAAGTCAACATCTTTTGTTAATAGGAAAAATAAGGGAGGTGCAAGTTTGGAAATTTTTTTGATGAATCTACTGTAATATCCAGCATGCCCTAAAAAACGTCTTACCTCTTTCTGAGTTGATGAGGATGGAATGTCCAAAATTACCTGGATTTTGGCTGGGTCTACCTAAATTCCTGCATAAGAAATGAAGTGTCTGAGCACCACACCTTTTCTCATCATCATATGACATTTTTCTGTACTTGGAGAAAGATGACATTGTATACATCTTTGGATCACTTTTTCCATATTAGTCAAATCTTCATCAAAATCAGTACCATAAGGTGTGAAATCATCCATGAATATTTCCATACAATCCTTCACCATATCAGAGAAAATACCAATCACATCTTTCTGGAAAGTGGTTGGTGCATTACACAAGACGAATGGGAGAACCTTGTAGGAAAACGTACCCCAAGGGCTAGTAAAGGTGGTCTTATCCTGGTCATGTGGAGAAATTTTTATCTGGTTATAGAAACTAAAGCCATCTAGGAAAGAGAATAATTTTTTTCCAGATAGGTTTTCTAGAACCTGGTAGATAAATGGCAGAGGTAAATGATCCTTCTGTGTGGCCTTATTCAGGGCTCTATAGTCCACACACACTCTCCACTTACCATTCTTCTTAGGTACGATAACCAATGGTGAAACCCACTCACTGTCTGATATAGGGTATATGAAGCCAACATTCAGAAGTTTCTGTAGTTCTTACTTAACGATATCTTTAGGATTAGGGTTCATCCTCCTTTGGGGTTGGCAAATGGGTCGGCATTCTTCCTTGATGTATATATTATGGGTGCATAGGTTAGAGGAAATCCCTTTCATATCCATATAATCCTAGGAAAATACTTCCTTATGGTCAAGTAATCAAACGACGAGTTTCAACAGAAGATAAATTGGGATTGATGTTCAGGGTCTTTCCAGGTTCGATTTCTATAGCGATGCTCTTAGAACTGACTTTAGGAAATAATTCAGTTGATTCATTTTTTACAGTTTTTGTTGTTTCAGCTGAATTAATTTGATTTACAGCAGTTTCAGAAAACTAGTCTCGTCTCATTCCTTCCTGGGGGATAGGGTCGAAGATTCTACTTAATAGGTGGTGCATGTTATATGTAACAGCAAAGGGGTCACAGATAAATCAATTGATAAACGCATCCTATGTCTCATCTTTGAAACGTAGGGATTTTCCTATGGTTAACACAGGCAGAGCGCTTTCATCCTCAATGTCCATCCATAAATAATTTTTGGGTTCCATACTGGGTGTAGCATGAGGATAAAAGGTAATTTTCTTGGTGTCATAACCATCAGATATGGTCATTCAACCAGATATACAGCCATTGAAAGCATCGGTTGTAGCTAACCAAGGTATTCCTAGAATTAGAGAGTGGCCTCCCAGAAGGGTTTTGGGTTTCAATACGACAAAATCTGCAGGATACTCCCATGCGTCACCTAAAATAACTAGATCATCAATTACTCCTTTTGGTCGGATGGTAGAATGATCAGCTAATTCTAAGATAGTAGGAGTACATCGGACTTGCGTTCTGAGTTGCAGCAATTGTGTAGTCTCTATTGGCATAATGTTAATTGTTGCCCCTAAATCAACTAACACATGGGAAATAAATGTCTGCCCAATATTGACAGTAACTGTAGGGTTTTCTGGATCACCATATTTAATAGCTGGGATTTTTCCTAACATCAGTTCAGACGATTATCCTACTACGTGTACTGTGAGGGGATATCTAGGTTTCTTTCTAGGCCTTTTGATGCAGAGGACTCTCAGAGTTTTTGCATAAATAGGGACATCCCTAATCGATTGCAATAATGGAATGTTAACATGCAAATTCTGCAATTCTCCTAAGAGATTGAAGGATGGTAATTCCACAGTTTTGGTAGTTTCTAGTATTCATGGAATGGGGGATCTGTTAATTCTATGATCGGTTGGTCAATTTATTCTGTATCAGTAGATGGTTTTTCCCCTGGTTCCTTGTCTAATTCTGAAGATGGAGCATCTTCAATTATTGGCTCGACTATTCTCCCTTATCTCAATTTTATCTCATCACAAGGCATAGGAGTAATAGATAGAGTTGGCACATTATGTATATCAATATTATGAATGGCCTTATTATTTATATTTGGGTTAGGTTGCCCAGGCATATGAGGTCGCAAGGGAGGATTGTTTTGTGGGGAATTGGGAGGTAATTGTAGCTGTTGTTGTTGGTACTGAGGTTGGAACTGTTGTTTATAGGGGTTCGGTTGGTGATGGCTTTGATAAATAATTTGTTGTTGAGGTCTTCTCCAATATGGGTTCCATTGCCCAAGGTGATTCTTTTGTTGGGGCATAGGTAACCATGCATTGGGATCTTGATAAGAAGGTGGCATCTGATTCATAGGGGGGGCATTCATCTGGCCATTTTTAAGTTGATTGTTCATATTATTCCAATAATTAAGTGCCGCGGGAGAGAATTGATAGTTTGTACCTTGACCTCATGGATACCATTCTCTCCTCTGTGTAATTAGATAGGCAGCCTCTGCTTCCTCATTAGTCACCTTCATTGATTCTTTTACAACTGGTAAGGAGGGACATTTGTCAGTGGGATGATCCAATTCATAGATAAGACATACCTAAACAATATTCAATGGGCACTCCCTTTTTGGATGTTTGTCTCTGCACTTCGGATAGAAAATGGACAATGCCTTTTCTGCTTCTGCTTATTTCTGTTTAATATCTAGAGTATCAATTTGTGAAGAAAAAGAATTAATAATCTTTGTTTTGAAATCTTCTAATAGCTTACCTATTTCTTCTTTGGTTGCCCCTCCATTGGTTGATTTTTGTACACTTGAAAAAGTGGTATCCCTAGTAGCTGACTTATTCCTTATTCCTTGAGAGCATCTTTTACAGATATTTACAATGAAATCATAGGATTCCTTAGATATATCTCCCTTGCCCAGCATATTCAGCATATCTAAACAATCATATCTAACTCCTTTTAGCAAAATAGTTTTCAGAATGTCCTTACTTACATCCAGATGTCCATACCTCTATAGATTATACTGGAGTCACTCCACAAAATATTCAAGGGTCTCCTCCTCCTTATAAGACATTTTGAACAATTCCTCTCTTTGTTCCCTTGTTCGGCAGTAGTTTTGGTACTTGTTCAGGAAAAGATGCCTCATTTGTCCCCATGTTGAAATATTCTCTCCTGCAAGGCTCATGAACCATCTTAATGCATTACCCTTCAATGTAGCTGGAAACAATTTAAGCTTCTGCGCAGTGGTAGTGTAGTCATAGCTTCTACATAGAATATCAAATTCAAACAGAAACTCATCTGGATCCTCTGTAGATAATCCATTAAAATTTGGCAGAGCTGAGAGAGGTATGTTTTTCATAGGAGCCATCCCTCGCGTGGGAATATCAGAAATAGGAAAGACGAGGGTAGAGATTGTATTTTCATCATTTGCTTGATCTTCTTTGTTTAGTGGAATCTCACGGTGGAACTCTTCTTCATTGTCCCCTTGATTTTCCATATGTGCTCTTTCTCTCCACTCAATATGGATAGCGTCCCACACTTCTTTAGTGACTATCTGTCTGTTGATCTAATAAACCGCTTCTTCTGGATTTTCCCTGCTCCGCACTACACTTCCTTGATCTTCAATATTCTCCAGTATTGCTTGTTGATTTTTTGGTGATAAATCTTCAACTTCAGCCCTTGATAAAAACGATGTCTCAAAATGAGGTAATTATGATGATTGAGGAATATGTCTTCTTGAAGGATTTGAAGGGTGAAAGATAGATCCCGAAGAAGAATCTACTCTAGCTATATTCTCATCAACAAAGGTTGTCCTTCCCAGTGCATGGTGCCTTCCTCCACATCCTCTAGTACCTGTAGGGTTAGTATTTTTTGGGATACGTCCTCATTTTATTTTATTCATGCGGACTAATCATTCCTAAGAAAAGAAAACTAATGTGCTTACAAGAATCTCTAATTATCTTCCCCGGCAACGGTGCCAAAATGTTGGGCTCTTTAATTGTCTAAATAAATAGATAATTAAGGTGTTCAATATAAATTTTCAAACCCAGGGAAGTTTTGTTATTGCAAGATAATTGTGCACAGTCTATGCTATATTCATGAAAGCAAACACTAATCAAGTTGTAGTATTGAAAGAAACATAGTTTCGAAAACTGAACATTAACAGAAGTTGTCGATAGAGCTGGAGTTCTAATCTATTGTTGCAGAATTGGGATCTAAATTGCTGAGTGTATAAGCATCCTGGATTATCTACTTTATTCTAATTTTTTATTTTATTCTTGCAGAAGGTATTATGTGCTAATTGCCAAGAAGAAATCTACTTTAATTGCAGGAAGGGAATTCACACTTCTAATTACTTTTACTTGAAAGCAAAGTTTTACCTAGTGCAGAAATACGATTCTCTAGCAGTATACAACACTTGACTTCTAATTCTCATGAGACACACTGATGCGCATTTGAGAGGAAGGGAATGAACTGTAATAGCAATTGTACTCCTAAGAATGCTTAACAGATTAATAACACAAATCAGAGTAACTAAGATAAGACTCAAAACATCGAAACAGAGGGGAATCTGTGAGGAAGGTGGGCCCTTTCCTTCTCACTGAATCCACTCAAAAATAGGCTACAGTAGGTTAAAGAAACTCAATGCACTTATTTATTGATTTGAAAAAGGGTTCAGATACAATATGCTCTTTCTTCACTCTTTGTTCCATAGCTATATTCTAGTCCCAATGATTACAAAAGCTTCGTTATTTAAAGACAGAGTCATTTAGTTCAAAATGGAATCAGAATAGCCTTGAGAATCCCAGATTCTCAAGTTGTTCATAAGACACAAAAGATCTATCATATTCACCAAATCTAGAGAAAGAATCAGCGTGAGCCAAAACATGTAACAGAGGATCACTCTCCAGGATTTGGCTTTTAGGATCGATGGCCATTTGTTGCAGCGAGTGTAAAATCTTTTGGGATTGGTGTGCATCTGTTGTAGTCGGTGTGACAGCTTCCAGGATCAGTGGGCGTCTGTTGCAGCAAGTATGAAAGATTCCTAAAAAGGTGCGCAGTCATGTAACAACATGCAAGATTAGAGCACAGCTGGAACAATTGGTGTAACAACAATGATCTTTCTTCAAGGCTTGGTTGTTCTAGACATTTTGATCATTAGTTGCACATTTTTGGGTAAAATATGAGAAATACTACCAATCAAACTTGTTAAGTGAATAAGAATATAAAAGCAAGATTAATGACTCATACCTTGGTAAAAAGGGTCTTGGCATCATTAAAATAGGCATTTAGCATATAAATGATAAGGTTGGAACGGTAAAATATATAGTGAAAAAGGGACATTTCTGGGTCCCAACAATAGGTATCATTAATTCCCTTTGCTAGGGTGCGGTCTGAAACCTTCCCTGGGTAGAAGTCTTGTGGGTATGGTCCCTGAATGCTCAATCTGGTGATCCTATGGATCAGTGTCAGATCGATTGTGATGCATCTATCTAGACTTAGATAGCTGCCAAGGTAGCATGATAGCAGGAGCTTAACACACTTATTAACCTCCCGGTACCTTCTTAAATGTGTAATCTTCATCACATTCAAGATGGTGGACTGCAATAGGTTCATAGTCCATGGTTGGGGGATTATTTTCTATTTATTCCCCTTCGTCCTAGTCAAGTATCTAGTAGGAGCGAGCATATTGTGGTTCTTGCGGTCCCCTAGGTTGAAGTCACTGAATTTTAATGTCACGATCTTATCCTACTGTGTTCTAACTACATGTATCCCCTTCGTGAAGTACGTAGTAACCAGGGTATAATAGAAATCCCTCGGGACACTGTGATGACTCACCACGCTAGCCAAAGGTGGGATGTAGTCGGGCGGGATAGTCAGGATTAACTTCACATTCACATAGTCATCTCGATGCTTGGTTCTTTTCGTTATAGCAAGATTTTCCTCACCATTGTTATCTTACACAGAGGGACTTTTTCCATTTCCCAATGAAAACTTATCATCCCTTTTTGATGAATCTAGAACTAAAAATATACATTTTTCCACATATACGCACCCTATCATCTATACAGCAAGCGTGTATGCAGGCTACTCCACTACATCCCACGTACATCAATATTTGTGCCAGAAAATACAAAAATGGAGTTGGGTTTCCATGTCACGATAAGAGATCTTTGATCCTTGGCCTTCCATATATTGGAAACGTTCTGACTCAGCCCTTCAAATGCATTTTGAAGGCTATAAGAGCACAAATTCGAGCTATGGAAAAGAAGAGAAAACATTCAACTTTGAGAGCAAAGTTACTCTGGAGAAATTAATTCATATTGAGTCTGCATCCCTTTGTCCCTCAAGTATGAACACAGTGTTCAACCCCCAAGCTCTTTCCCTATTGTTGAGAAAACCTCATTGTCTCTCTCCTTTGAGCTTGCCTTTGGTGGAGGATTGAAGTGGTGGAGGCCCAGTTGGAAGGAACTTGGTTTCTTGGTTTCGAACCGTGCCGACATGGAATT
>ML809262.1:147127-164262 GCA_009831015.1 Picea engelmannii | reverse complement strand
GTTGGATCGAGGTAGGCTTCTTTCTTTTCTTGCACATTAGTCTATATAGAATACAATGGGATTGAGCTGATTTATGTAGTCATACCTATCTGTTGTGGTTTACCCTTGGCCATAGAGAGTTTTTCCCTCGTAATAGAAATGGTGACTCCATTGGGGATAGATCTTCCTTCTAAGGGTTGAAGAACTTATTCTTCTTGAATCGTTCTTTTTCCTTTATGTTTCTTGTCGTATCACTGCTTGGCATATTTTGTTCACTCTGAGTCTGAGTTTTCATCCTTTTTGCCCTTGCCTAGCCTTGTTTTAATGCCTATACACTCTTTTTCCTTGACAGTCACGTACACACATGTGTTGCCTCTCTGCAAGATGCGTATATACGCACTATTCTCTTGAACAATCGCATATACCACTTTTCCTTGCTTGTTTTCTTAGTTTAGTGACTGTTGGGTGATTTTTTATGGTTGTTGAGCCTTCTTAGGTCTCTGTAATCCCTATTGAGCTTCTCTTGATTGACAGGAAGCATGTTGGGTGTTGAATTTATGGGCGTGGTCTTTCTCATTGTTTTTCATTTTTTGGTTTGTCCTTGAACCCTAGGTTGTTTTATTGGCTGCTTGGTATTCTGCTTGAGTTATTTTGTTTATACACAATAGAATTTATATATCAGGCTACTTTTCAGTCCATGCATTTTCTCTTTAATATATTGAAAATACAAAAAAGTAGGCATTTTTCATTGGTTAACATTTTTGTCTTTGAACCTTTAACATTAGCTTAGTACATTTAGTGAAAGATTGCATTTTACTTATGAATTACAGAGTTGAGATTGAAAATTGCACTTTTTTTATTAGCATATCATTCATTGAAAATTTAAAGGTAGACTTTGCATTATATTCATATTTATCTTTTGCAGAGTCATAACATCATGAGTTTTGTTTCCATACCCTCTTGAGTAATCACAGCCAATAAAATTTACGCTTTAAACTTAAATTGATTAGTCACGATTTTATTTCTAGGGTTCACAAACTAGCCTAGGATTTAGTGCCTTGGAATAGAATTTGTCTTGGAAAGTGGACGTCAATACAGGCACAAGCGATGACCATTTTCATGCAACTGTATATTGGATCCATCAATAGTGATCAACCTGACTGTCCTGTTGGGGAAAATAGTGTCCACCTTGTAAGGTCCTAACCATTGTGTGTGCAGCTTGCCCTGGAATTATTTAAAGCATGAATCATACAACAGAGCCCAATCTCCCTTTTTGAACAATTTCTTCTTGTTGACTCGGTCATGCCATTTTATTCTCTGGTGTTGAATCACTGTGGTTTGATGAATAGCATCTAAACGCTTCTCATCTAGCTTGTTGAGTTGTTGCAGTCTAGCCTTATATGCCATAGTCAAGTCGAGGTTGACTACTAATGCAGTTCTAAGGGTTTGGATTTTGAATTCAATGGGAAAAACAAGGCTCTTTCCATATACCAATTCGTAAGGAGAAAAACCAGTTGTGTTCCTCCAAGTAGATCGATAAGCCCATAGATATTCATGCAATCTGTCAAACCAATCCCTACGATGTGCCCTCACTGTCTTAGTAAGAATAACTTCTATGAATGTTTTAGTACTTTCTACCTAGCCATTACCTTGAGGATGGTATGGAGAAGTTGTTCTATGCAGAACATGAGATTTATCGAGGAGGGATTCAAACTTATGTGATGTGAAAGGTGGTCCCCCATCAGTTACTAATTCTCTAGGAACTCCAAACCTAACAAATATATCTTCAAACAAGAATGCCAAGACAGCTTCTTCTAAGGCTCGGATCAGTGTTTTTGCCTCTACCCACTTGGTCATGTAATCTGTACAGACCAATATATAGACTTTCTGTTTCGAAGGTGGGTTAATGGACGCTATAAAATCCATGGCCCATCTCTCAAAAGGCTCTAACACTACTTGAGGCTGAAGACGCATCTCATCCCTATGATGTGGCTTACCCATGCATTGGCAACTGTCACAGGCCTAGACATATTTCTTTGCATCTTGAAATATTGTGGGCCAGAAATAGCCCATCCTCAAAATTTTATGCCCAGTCCTTTTATCATCAAAATGACCTCCACAAGGGCCATCATGGCAAGGTTTAAGAAGATCATAAACTTCATCATCCCTCACACATCTCCTGATTTCTTGATCCAGGACTGTGTAGAAAAGGTATCCCTCTATCCAACTATATCGAGCACTCTTCTGAATGATATTCCTTCTTTCTCTTGGAGATAGATGTGGAGGTACCTTCCTTGCAACCAAATAATTAGCAATGTCTGTATGCCAAGGTGAGTGAGCAGATACTGCAAACAAATGTTCATCTTGAAAGGAATCATCTACTGGTGAATCATCATTTATATGCAGTCTTGAGAGAAAATCAGCAACCACATTTTATTTCCCTGGTCTATCTACTATAGTGATGTCAAATTCTTGAAGTAATAACAACCATCTTGTTACTCTCACATTAGTAATAGGTTTATTCATCAGATATTTAATTGTTGTATGATCAATATGAATAAAACTAGGATAACCAATGATATAATGCCTGAATTTATTGATCGCATAAACTACTGCCAAGAATTCTCTTTTAGTAATTGTATAATTTAACTCTGCAGAAGCCATGTTTTTGTTGATATAGTAGATATCATAGGGATCCTTATCCTCATGTTGCCCAAGTACTCCACCAATTTCATTGTCTGAGGCATCTGAAGAAATGTGAAAAGGCAGAAGCCAATTGGGCCCTCTCAAAATGGGAGCTGTGGACAATTTTTGTTTCAGATCTGCAAAAGAAAGTTCACAATTGTCAGTCCAATCAAATTCAACATCTTTTGTTAATAGGAAAAATAAGGGAGATGCAAGTTTGGAAAAAATTTTGATGAATCTCCTGTAATATCCAGCATGCCCTAAAAAACTTCTTACCTCTTTCTGAGTTGATGGGGATGGAATGTCCAAAATTACCTGGATTTTGGTTGGGTCTACCTGAATTCCTGCATAAGAAATGAAGTGTCCAAGCACCACACCTTTTCTCATCATCATATGACATTTTTTTTTACTTAGAGAAAGATGAGACTGTATACATCTTTTGAGCACTTTTTCCAGATTAGTCAAAGCTTCATCAAAATCAGTACCATAAGGTGTAAAATCCTCCATGAATATTTCCATACAGTCATTCACCATATCAAAGAAAATACCAATCATAGCTCTCTGGAAAGTGGTTGGTGCATTACACAAGTTGAATGGTATAACCTTGTAGGAAAATGTACCCCAAGGGCTGGTAAAGGTGGTCTTATCCTAGTCCTATGGAGAAATTTTTATCTGGTTATAGCCACTAAAGCCATCTAGGAAAGAGAAAATCTTTTTTTCCAGATAGGTTGTCTAGAACCTGATCGATAAATGGCAGAGGGAAATGATCCTTTTGTGTGGCCTTATTCAGGTCTCTATAGTCCACACACACTCTCCACTTACCATTCTTCTTAGGTATGATAACCAATGGTGAAACCCACTCACTGTCTGATATAGGGTATATGAAGTCGGCATTCAGAAGTTTGTATAGTTCTTCCTTAACGATCTCTTTAAGATTAGGGTTCATCCTCCTTTGGGGTTGGAAAATGGGTCGGAATTCTTCCTTGATGTGTATATTATGGGTGTATAGGTAAGAGGAAATCCCTTTCATATCCATATAATCCTAGGCAAATACTTCCTTATGGTCAAGTAATAACTTCATCAAATGGCGAGTTTCAGCAGAAGATAAATCGGGATTGATGTTCAGGGTCTTTCCAGGTTTGATTTCTACAGCGATGCTCTTAGAACCGACTTTACAAAATAATTCAGTTGTTTCAGTGATATTTTTTTCAACGTTTTATGTTACAGCATTTGTTGTTTCAGCTGAATTAATTTGATTTATAGCAGTTTCAGAAAACAAGTCTCGTCTCATTCCTTCTAGGGGGATAAGGTCGAAGATTCTACTTAATAGGTTGTGCATGTTCTATGTAACAGCATAGGGGTCACAAATAAATCAATTGATTAACTCATCCTCTGTCTCGTCTTTGAAATGTAGGGATTTTCCTATGGTTAACACAGGTAGAGCGCTTTCATCCTCAATGTCCATCCATAAATAATTGTTGAGTTCCATACTGGGTGTAGCATGAGGATAAAGGGAAATTTTCTTGGTGTCATAACCATCAGAGATGGTCATTGAACCAGATATATAGCCAATGAAAGCATCGGCTGTATCTAACCAAGGTCTTCCTAGAATTAGAGAGTGGCCTCCCAAATAGGTTTTGGGTTGCAATACGACAAAATCAACAGGATACTCCCATGAGTCAACTGAAATAACTAGATCATCAATTACACATCCTTTATGGAGGATTACCTCTCTGGGGGGATCTGACCGACTGGTTCTTAAGCCCATGAGGGCCTCTATAACTAATTTTGTTACCTCCAAACTTTAGCAGGGAGTCTCAAGTCCCTCTTAGACGAGGCATACCTTCTTTAGTGAGGGAGGCCACTCAACCACTTTAGCTTGTTTGCATGCATATTGGTCGTTTGAATTTTTGGTATGCTCTTTGATTACTAGTTGGCCTTAGGATATATTTTCATTTTGTAGAGTCATAAGTCATCATGGAGTTGGACCAGCCTCTCTTCCAGTCCCATCAGTTGCTACAGTTACCACCAAATTTTGGGTTCTTTCCTTATAAAAGGCGTAGAGTTTGTAGAAGTGGTACACACACATCCACCTTTCAGACTTGTGGTCCCACAAGGATGAGTACTAAGTCTAGTCTTCAGAACACTGGGATTTCTTCAACTCCCATACCCACAATAATTAATGGCACCCCTTCGACTCCTGCAACCGCTACAATTGCAGTGTCGGAGGCTTATGCCAGTACTATGGCTCGTCCTGTAGTTAATGCTTTGTCGCTTGCATCGAACCCTTTTGGAGGTTTCGGTCACTCATCGGGTTACAATGTTCATTCCATCCCTATGGCTTCTAGTCCATTTTCTTATGGTATGCCTAACTTCACGTCACAGTTTTCAACTACCATCCCAGCTATTGGCCCCAACGCTAACCTTGGACTTAGGGGCAATACACCTCCTTACACTCCTTTTCTATTTGGTGGTTATCATATACCCCAAACAAATCCTAATTTAGGAAGTGTTCCTTTTCTTAACCCCAGGTCTAATCCTTCTATAGCTGGATGGAACAACCCAGCTGGAAGAAACATTTTGCCTTACATACCTATCCCCTCAGTGTTGATTCTGACCAATAATTTTGGCATGACAAATCCACTTCAATCCTCTGGATTCCCACTTGGAGGAGGTCAGTCTTACACTTTGGGAAACCCCCAACCCAGATCCAGTCTGTTTTGGGGAAATTTTCAAAACCCTCAGCTCGGATCTAATCCAGCTGGGGGAAATTCTCATAATCCTTATCAGAACATTCCTACTAGAATGATACCCAACCCATCTTATACGAATCAGCCAAGAGGAGGTCCTTATAATTATGGATAGGGTTTTGGTCCTTACCAGAATCCTGGATGGAATGCAGTTCCCAACACATAATCTTACACGAGAGGGTGGGGTCAGATGTCGCAACCCCATCTCCCTTTTCTGGCCACGCTTAATCTTCCATACTTGTCTAAGTTAATGAACAACCTAGTGATTCATGATCCCACATGGCCCCTTGTCCCCGCCAAACTTCCGTTAGAAATTCCAAAGTTTGAAGGTAAGAATGGTGAACACCCTGGTGATCACGTCACCACTTTTGACCTTTGGTGCTCATCGAATTGTCTGAACCATGATTCTATTAGATTATGATTATTCCAATGCACTCTCATTGGAGTTGCATCACAGTGATACATTGAGCTACCTAAGGGGACATACAGATCATTCCATCATTTGGTCCTAGCCTTTCTCAACCACTTTTAATTCCCCATTCGTTACGATGTCAGTCTTGAACTTTTGTCGACTCTGCGCCAAGGTACCGACACTCACAGATTGGATCATATCCAGGAATGGCATAGACAGAAGTGGTTGACTAATACTCCTATACCCCCATACTTTCTTCTAGAATGGTTCCTAAAGTTTTTGCACCCTCCTATCTTGAAGGATGTTGCTACTTCTGGGGTCTTCAATGAGGAAGAAGCAATCTTTAGAGCCCAGTAATGTGATTTGATATACGCTCAGTCTGGAATGTTATATCACCTTCTTCCAGACGCACCGCAGCCAAATCATGATCCTAGACAGAAGCCTGGACCTCATGATGATGGCATCATAGGGTCTGCCAATGTAAAGTCTACAGACTCGGCAATGAAGTCGGCTAGAGGGTCAGCTTCATCTGCATCCTCCAAACCCACACAATCGACGGATTTACATTCTATGTAATCGTCGAAGAACCCATATGGTGACCAGCAACCAAAAGTGAATAAAAGGAAAGGTTGAAACAATCATAAGGGTGGGAAGAATAACAATAAACCTAAGGACAAATGCAATAATGAGAGACAAAATGATAATGCTTGAGAGGGAAAGAAAGAAAAACATAAGGTGAAGTTTCCTTGTAAACTTTGTACCAATGACCACCTTACACATTTATGCCCCAAACTCGTGGAGGCTGCAAGGATTTTAAATATACTGCCCGTTGTGCTGATGAATCCATTCCCACACAACCATCACTTAGCCTTGAGCTCTTCGAATGTCGAAAATGCATCTGGTGGAAGTCAAAACCCACCGTCACAAGATGGTGACCATGTTTGTATCAATATGGTCGACGCGAAAATAGATATAGCCACCCGCTCTCGAGATTATAGCTCTTCAAAAGATACTACCAGCCTAGAATCGCCTCCTCCCCCTCCAGATATGAACTTATAGATTGAGAAACCAGAGCCACCGCCTCGTATTCCAAAGGGAGTACTATATTATAATTGGCAGCAGTCGTGTCGCCTTTGAATAGAGAAAAAAATTGTTGAGTCCTTGTGTCATCATAATTTTGGGTTTTAGCATGGCCTTAGGAAGTTGATCTCGTTATAGAGTTTTCTCTACCGACTGGTTACTCTTCCAGTCCCTACAAAGAACGTTATTGATGCCTCATGATTCTAATAGTCACATCATTGATTCTATGTTGTCAGAGTCCACCATATGTCTCATGCTCTTGTTCAAAGGAATTCTCACAACCTGCTTCGGCCACTCCTCATAAATCATGATATTGCATGTCAACCATACCCTCAATTTGTCTCAGAATCACATGATACTATGGTCTTATCATGCACCATGGCCCTACTTGCATCATTGGTAGGTCACCTTGAACCCAACAATCGACATTTCATCAAGGGTCATTGGCTGGGTGGTTTCCCTTCTGTTCGACTACATGACATATATTCACACTTTGGGATTCGTGTAGTGTCTTAGATTCCATTATCCTTATTGATGGCTTCCTCTCCTTGTCAAAATTTTTCATCATTGGCTGCTATTCATATGGTCTTTTTCATGTATCGCTTGCATTTGATACAAGCGAAAGATGCACAGGGTCATTGGTTCGTGAACATGTTCTTCGTCTGATCTCCACCAAATCATGAAGCTCTTGCTTTGTTCCTTGTGCTGACTGATGAGAGATGCCTTAATGCTCTCCTTTCAATGGGTCTCTTTCCATTGACTTCATCTCATCTATTTTGGATATGGGACCTAGAGTTTTATGAGTACCTTGAGGCTTTCAATCATTAGTGGAAATCTCTCTCGCTATTGACAGATGGGAATACACCAATGTCTCCTGATCAATGGATTTTTCAAGTGTTCAACACTGACTCCTTTATTCACACTTGTAGGAATGTACTCGGTGCCTTGATACCTACTTTGATTATTGGTAGGTTGTCTCATGTTTGTTAATGGCATAGCTCAATGACCAGTAATCAAACGATGTCTCATTATGTTTGACCTCAACTCCTTTATTCACATGATGTAGACTTGCACCCTTGGCATATAGTGTAAAAGACTTGAAGACATCACTATGTGGCCGCAACTTTCCTAAGTTGTTGCTTCCCTTTCATCGGACCAGCACCTATTCGACTTTAGTGATCATGGGAGATCATATTGTACTTCATGGTATACAGATATCTTCATATTGATTTTTGAGACTAGTTTTCACTAGGCCTTGTTCGTGACTATGACAGCTTTTGGCATATAACCACAATTGTATCTACCTATTCATGACCACAAACACTTATTTGGTATATTTCCTGCATGGATATGCATTTTATTCTTGGCAGCCACATATGCATAGTCAGTACAGAATGTAATAAGCAATCGAGTTCATCCAGCTAGTTCTCTACCACTCCACTCCTGGGTTATTCATAATGTATTTCGGCCATCGTAGATACTCCTCTGATCTCACACATTAGGGGGAATCTGTTATAGCAAGATTCACCTCACCATTTCTATCTTACATAGAGGGCCTTTTTCCATTTCCCTATGCAGACTTATCATCCCTTTTTGATGAATCCAGAGCTAAAAATATACATTTTTCCACATATACGCGCCCTATCAGCTATACAGCAAGCGTATATGTAGGATGCTCCACTATAGCCCGTGCACATTGAGATTTGTGCCAGAAAATACAAAAATGGAGTTAGGTTTTCATGTCTCGACAAGAGATCTCTGATCCTTGGCCTTCCATATACTAGAAACTTTCTGACTCGGCCCTTCAGTCGCATTTTGAAGGCTATAAGAGCACAATTTCGAGCTACGGAAAAGAAGAGAAAGCATTCAACTTTGAGAGAAAAGTTACTCTGGAGAAATTACTTCATATTGATTATGCATCCCTTTGTCCCTCAAGTCTGAACACAGTGTTCATCCCCCTCTCTTTCCCTATTGTTGAGAGAACCTCATTGTCTCTCTCATTTTAGTTTGCCTTGGGTAGAGGATTGAAGTGGTGGAGGCCCAGTTGGAAGGAAATTGGTTTCTTGGTTTCGAACCATGCCGACACAGAAGTCTATAATGTTGACACTTCTATTGATCAATTATTAATAGAAATACTCCATTCTCATCTTATTGGTATCATGCCAATATATGATTATTATCCATGGGCATGCTTGTAATGTTTATTAATGGATTACGCTATATAATGTGCTAACCCCTTTACATCATCACTATATACTTTATTTTCTTGTTTGTTGAGAACTTATTGCAGGTATAAATCTTTGCGTCGGAGTGCTAAACGGTGGAACATCATCAAACGTTGGATCGAGGTAGGCTTCTTTATTATCTTTCACATTAGTTTATATAGCATACAATGTAATTGAATTGATTTATGTAGTCATACCTGTCTGTTGTGGTTTACCCTTGGCCATAGAGATTTTTTCCCTCGTAACACTTTTCTTTGCTGCAGCTTGGGATGGTCTAGATCTGCGAGCAGTCGATGGGAGGCTTGCACTCCTCTCATTGACGAGGCATGAATCCTGACAGACATTACTTTTTCAGCCATTAAATCAATTAGAACTTCTTCTACACACTTTTCAGTTGCGTTGAGTTCGTCTAACATACACGCTCAATATTGGATAACTCAGATCGATGAATGACTGCTTCAATGCAATAGAACATGTGTCGGTCTTAGTAAACACAGTGCGGTAGCAATGAGTTATCGCATTGGAGAAGATACAATTTGCAAAAGTATTCTCGGTGCAACAGTCGACAAAATCAGTAAACAGCGGTGTAACAAATCTCTCCAACAGACAAGGGGCCTTCATCAATCTGGTTTTGTCCATTGCGGCGTGGTCCCAACGGTCTAAAGATGAGATTTTTGGTCATAACTATTGTTCTAACTGTTTTGGGGCATCGGTCTAATGGTCATAATGCCTCCAACGGTTATATTTCTTCACCATGGAGAAGTACCATGTTGTGATGTTCTGATATCTCGGTGAAGTTCCAGTTTTGTAAGCCTTCCTTCTGCAAATTCCCCTCTAGAACCTTTTGCAATTTTTCTATCTTTGCTCTCTTCTTACTGAGCTTTCTAGCCTTCTTCCCTGTGATCTCCATCTAGATATTCCTCTTTCCATTCTAATTATTATCTCCTTTTGGCGTAGTAGCTTCGCGTTGATGATATTCTTTCATAGGGTTCAAGGGAAATACTTCTTATATGTCTAGGGTAGGTGCTCCACTCTTCTATGAGTCTTCTTGTGTTCTTTCAACTTTGGCATCCAAGTTTTTGGTTCTAAACAGCTTCGATCTGTTCTCCTATTCTTCAATCAAGTGCGTTATCCTCCTAGTCATGAAATATTTTAGTACTTGCTTCTTCTGTTATAGGGCTTCCTCTTCTTTTCTTCTGGTATAATCCTTCTCAATCCAAGTTTTTCCTAGTAACATAGAAAATGGGGTGTCACTCTCAATAAATTTAACAACCTCAAAATCTTCCTCTATCGAAGTTCCATGAGCACTCATAGATATCTGGGTGAGTCTTCCACATAGGGTTATCAACTTTCCCCTGATAATCATATTCCTCCTAATGAAGGAATCATAGTAGGCTTTCCTAAAATTTCCCAGGTTCTTTATGTGATGATATTCACCTGTGTTTCCTCATCCAGAACACAGTCAATGTCGAAGTCTCATATTCTTGTTTCTATGCACTCTTTTTCTTTGAAGATCTCTGATAAGTTGACATTTATGTGATCATTCAAGGTTTCTTGCATTTGTAGCAATACATTCTATGATTCTTTCTGGGGTTCTACCATGGTATTAGTTGCTTGATCTTGTTTAGGGTTTTCTTGTCTCATATTCATTCTTTCAACCTTATCAATCATTTTAGGGAAATCCAAAACTTCACGGTCCATAGATTTACAACAAAGGCAAGTAGGACCTCTAACAGAGCATTCCTTAGCAATATGTCTCGATCTTCTACAACTATAGCACAGATTTAATCCTCTCTTCCTCTTGAACGATCCCCAACCTTTCCTATACTACGCACTAGGATCACAGTAACTAACCTGCAAAAAATTCTTTCTAGGATCCTGCATCCATTTGTTAGTCCAAAAATTCTTTCTATGCATAGGAATAACATATCTTTCATCATTTTTATCAGATCTACTCATATCAAATATTCTTTCTTCTAGTTGTGCCCTAGTTTTCAGGATAGGACAAAATTTATCAAACATACCTAGATTCATACCTTCCAAACAAAAATTTCCACTTGTCTTACCTTTTCAATCAAAACTTTTCACTGTTCTTACATTTATCAGAGCACAAAGCTTCAATATCTTACCTCTTTTTGTTAGATCTAACTTCTCTTCTTATCACAGATCTTCACAAGTCAATTATAATATTGTGCACTAGGGAAATAGATCTGCACAGAGCTTTCTCTTTTCTTCAATTCCCAGCAATCACAGTTTCAGGTCCCGGGAATAGAACCATTTTTTGGCACAGGGGTAGACCCAGGGTTCAACGCTTCAATAGCGCACCAAAAAAACCCTAACTACCAACCCTTTCGGCAACACCTGTGAAGAAGATGTAATCTCACTCGAGGTAGAGGAAGGGGTCATTGCAGGACTCCAGTGTCTGCAACCTTAGCTGGGACACAGATCTGTGATTGTAACGCCTTAAAAGAGAACATAGCAATTATAGATCATTAGTATTCAGCCTTAATTTGTAGCACAGGTAAACCATAACAACATATCAGCGCAGTATTCACCCAGATCTAGTATATTCAAACACTAAGCACATTCACATAGGTTAGATCTAGCATTCATCCATATTATTAAGCACAAAGCATCAAAAAATCTATCTATCATTCATTAATATTAAAGCACTAAGCAAGTAAACACATCAATACATCACACAAAGCATAGCAACAAAGGATATACGTGATTCACCCCCCGCCTAGGGCTATGTCCACCAACTCTTCTTCTCTTTTATTGTCTTTTGTCAATCTTCTACATGCATAGAGCCACAAGATCCTACTCTGCATAAGACAGGAGATCTGTGTGCACTTCGCTAGATCCTCCTTCCCCAAGCTAGATTACAGCACAAAGCCTTTACACAGTCTGTTACAGTCACTTGCACTTGGCTCTACAAGTTCTCAACATAGCATGCACAAAGCATTTATAATTTTCACTTAGCACTAGATTAGGTACCAAGCCTCTCGCTCTTTCTTACATCACCTAGAATTCTATTTATACATTTAAAAAAGGGCCTAAACATGCGTAAACCCATGGGCCGACATCCCCATACCCGTTACATAAGCCTAAAACCCAAAAATCCCTAAACAAGGGGCCGAGATCCCTTGATCTCTGCTTCAACTTGTGCTCTGCCTTTGACAGCCCGTCGAAGTCCCAAAATAGGTCAAACATGACCAAGGATCCTCAAAACTTGGTTAAGGGCCAACAAGTGCCTCACACAATGTCATGCCTAAAGTTGTTATGGAGGAACTAGGTCTGGATATCACTAAGCCCTACCAAGACCTTTAGACTTTTGACTCCAAAAAATTCAAATGTTTGGGATTAATAAAATATCTAGTGGATTCTTTGGCATAGTTATGCATGAAAAGTGCAGTGAAGAACATAGTTGTGGCCGACATTCCCCCCAAGTTTGGTATGTTTTTTTCCAGGATGTGGGCCAAGAAGGTTGGGGGATAATTACAAATGGACCTCATGTATGCCACCATCCATGTTTTCGGAGGAGAGAACAGGAGGCTATACATTGAGGTAATATTGGCCTATATCATCAATGACCATCAGAATCCAAGAAATCACCCAATTTATGTTTTTGAGGATGAGACAGGTTTATTTGTTTTTCATCTAAATAATGAGGAACTAGAAATTACAGTCAACAAATGAAAAAATTAGTCACTGACAGATCAGCAAAACAAAGTGTAGAATATGTATTTTGATGGCTCTTCATCTAAAGAAGATTATGGGGCTGGTATAGTCCTCATTTCCCCTGAGAAAGAGTTCATAACGCTCTCATATAAGCTGGAATTCAAGACTACTAACAATATAGCTGAGTATGAAACTCTGGTGCTTGGTTTGAGGGCTGCCAAAGACATGGTCGTTGACATTTTGGAAGTCTTTGGTGATTCTGAGTTAATCATCAATCAAGTAAAAAACATCTATCAAGCTAAACAACAGAGACTCAAACAATACAAGAATGAGGTGTGGGACCTGGCTGAAAACTTCTTTCTGGAACTTAATATTTCCTTCATTCCTAGAGAGGCAAATCAGAAGGCATATTCTTTGGCATTGGTTGCCAGAACCTTCAGACCTCCCATTGGCCCAAATATCAAGTATCGGGTGGAATTTATACATATGACATCCACACCAAACAACATAAATCACTTGAAAGTATTTAGCGATGATTTGGAGTTGAAAAGTTTTCTACATACCATTGAAGAATTCTCCAGTATCTCAATAGATCAAGAGGGTGAATATGATGAATTAGAGAATCAAAAAACATCTCATCTGTTGAACAAATCATTTGGCCACAACATTGTGGAAATTAAAACAAACCACATCCCCAATGGTCTAGTGCCACTGGAAAGGTTATTTGACAGTCATGATGTGTCTAGAGGAGCTGCCATAAAAAAACAAGTAGAAGAAGTGATGGATTGCAGCATTGGGACTGTTGAAAACCCCAAAATATTCAAATTGTCCAAGGCACTACCTCCAGAAAAAAAATAAAGGTATGTCGACCTCATGAAAAATTTCGTTGATATTTTTGCATGGTCATATGAGGATTTGAAGACATTCGACACTGACATCATCCAGCACAAGATCCCTTTGAAGGTTGGTTCTAAGCCATTCATACATAATATCAGACAATTTAATCCTATGTTGATGTCCATATATGAAAAAGAGATGAAAAGAATGCTTGATGCCATAATTATTGTTCCCTTGAGATACTCATATTGCGTGGCCAACTTGGTACCTGTGAGGAAAAAGAGTGGGGAAGTACGCTTTTGTGTTGATTTTTGAAATCTTAACAAGTGTTCTCTATGTTGGTTGTGCAGCATGATTATCTTCCTGATTCAGAGGTATTTTTTTCAGTCAGTTTTATACCCCATGAAGACTTTATGCCCCAAAAGAATGTACACTCCTCCATGCGGGGGAGTGCATGGGGGATTATCCCCCTGTGGTGTCTAGGGATAAGCAGGTTCCCGAAGGAAATTTTCCTTGTAAATGTATATTGTAATTTCATAGTAAATTTGGACCGTTCATTATAAGGTCGCAGATATGACAGTAGAATTTATGTTAGGATTTTTTTTCGTAGAAGGCAACCCTCATTTATGAGGGAAATGTATTACAGCTATGTATTATTGTGAATATTGTATTCTAAGTGAGGAGACTATGAGAGAGAGAAGAGGAACTTGCAGTGGGTGTGTTGTAGTTTATATCCTTTCATTTGTTGGATAATAATAAAGGAAGGACCTGGAAATTTCTCTGGTGGACGTAGCCCACACTGGGTGAACCACGTATATTTGTGTCTCTATTGTATTGTGTATCTTCTGTGTTTTTTTTCCACATTTGTTTTATTTTATTGCTCTGGGATCTTGTTTTTATAACACTCTAAAGGACAACTACCCCCTATCCAAGATGGACCATATTTTGCAAAGGGTAGTAGGTGCTCACAGGATTTCTTTGTTGGATGGGTACTCTAGTTATAACCAGATAGCAGTATGTGAAGAAGACAAAGAAAAACCAACATTCACCATACCTTGGTGGACATTTATGTACTATAAAATTCCCTTTGGGTTGATGAACATAGGGGCCAACTTTCAGAGGGATATGGATTTAGCCTGCATGGGGGAGAAAGACAAATTTATGGTTATATACTTGGATGAAATCACCATTTTCTCCAAATCAAATGATGAGCATTTAGAGCACCTTGAGAAGATCTTCCGAAAATGCAGAAGGTATGGGATCTCTTCTAATCCCAGGAAGTCCCACTTTGCTATGACAGAAGGTAAACTCCTAGGCCACATCATATAAACATGAGGTATAAAAATTGACCCTAAGAGAATTGATGTCATTCAAAAAATTGAAATTCCTAGAAATAAGAAGTCTATTCAGTCTTTTATAGGCAGAATAAAAATTTTAAGGCACTTTGTGCCAAACTTCACTGAAATCATAAGGCTTATCACCAACATGCTAAAGAAATATGTTGTTATCAAGTGGTCATAGGAGGAAAAAACAACATTCCAAAGGATCAAACAAGCTTTGGTTGAATCCCCTATATTAGTCAGCCCTGACTACGCCAAATAGTTCTTTATATTTTCTTTCACCTCCGAGGAAACTAGTGTTGTTGTGCTACTACAAAAGAATCAAGAAGGGCATGAAAAACCCATAGCCTTTTTCAGTAAATCCCTTTGAGACGATGATATGAAGTATGACATTTTACAAAAATAGGCCTATGCATTGGTCAAAGTATTGAAAGCCTTCAGGGTGTATGTGTTACAGTCTAGCATAACAACCTATGTTCCTAGTAGCAGTGTCAAAGAGATTCTGGTCTAGCCAGACAATGACGGGAAAAGAGAGAAATGGATTGTCAAATGTTTGGAGTATGACCTGCACATAAGTCCCACTAATCTGATTAAGGGGCAGGGACTTTCCAATTTGTTATCAAAATCAAACTGTAAGGTGATAGAATTGCATCGAACCTTCACCCAATCGGACACACCCATGACACAGTATGAACAAGACAACATCCAAGTATTTGAAAACTACTCTTATTCACCTTGGTAAAGAGATGGTATTTACTTTCTGCAACACCTAGAATTTCCACCATATTTGAAAAAGATGAGGGCCAAGTCTCTCAAATTGAATTTCTATAAAATTATGCATTTTAAATCAGAACCTGTATTGGAGGGATTCTGTTGGAATCCTATGAAAATGTCTTGATGAACATGAAGCTAAACAAGTCACAATAGATATGCACAGGGGATTTTGTGGGGGACAACATCATTGGAAAGCTACATCCCTCAATATCCTAAGGGTAGGGTTCTACTGGCCCACCCTTTTCTCTAATGTATTCACTAGAGTAAGGGTATGCAATGAATGTCAAAATTTTGCATGCAAACAAAAGTTTCTCTCATTGCCCCTAAAACATATCACTGTCAGTGGCCCCTTTCAGCAATGGCGATTAGATTTCATAGGTGAGATAAATCCACCCTCTAGTCGGTAGCACAAGTGGATCCTCACTACCACTGACTACTTTACCAAATGGATCAAGGTTGTGCCCACTAGAAATGCTATTGAAAAGGTGATTATGAACTTTTTGTAAAAACATATCTTTGCTAGATTCGGCTGCCCTAGAAATCTTATAACAGACAATGCCCAAGCATTTAATTCCAAAGCCATGATCAGCACCTATGGTATCCATAACATCGCCTTGACACATTCCATGCCCTATTATCCTTAGGGTAATGGGCTGGCAAAGTCATGAAACAAGACTCTCATCAGGATCATCAAGAAGTTGTTCACTGAAAAAAAGAAATCATGGGACTCTAAACATAAGTACACCTTCTTGGCTGATAGGATTAGCACCAAGAGATCCTTAGGAAACCTGCCATTTCAATTGGTATATGGGATATATGTTGTCTTCCCTACTCAACTCTGTCTACCAGTTCTAAAATTCCTACAGAAGAAATGGAGGAGCCAAATGACATCTAGAGGAGAATCTTTCATATGATAGAGGTTCAATAGAAGAGAGAAGCACTAAATCAAATAACTGAAGCATACTAGAGAAAAATCAAGTCATATTTTGAAAAGAAAACCAAGAAGGAGATATTTCAAGAAGGCAACCTGGTCTTGAGGTGGGATGCCAGAAGGGAAGAAAATTCTAAGCATGGTAAGTTTGATTACCTCTAGTTTGGTACTTTTAAGGTGGTTGAGGTTCTGGAAAATAATACATTTTTTCTACACAATCTAGATGATACTAATATTTTTGGATGCCCAATAAATGGGCTTGTTTGGTGCAGGCCTATTTTGAGGAAATACTATTTTTGGAGGATAAAACCCAGAATTAGAAAAAGATATCGAGAAGGAAAAGCATCACATCTGAGGAAATCATGCAAGGCGTGCATGCAGGAAAACCTAACTACATTAGGGTTAGGGTTTTTATAGGAGATTGTAATGGTCGATGAGCTA
>ML809262.1:111400-127523 GCA_009831015.1 Picea engelmannii | reverse complement strand
TCCTCTGCACCTTCCCTAGATCTGACAGTCGTAAGGGATTTCCCTTCCTTCAAAACAGATCCTACCGCACAGAATGGACTATGTTACTCTGCATATTTCCAAAGGAATTCACGACTAACTACCTCACAACATTACCAGATCTGATGATCGTGAAGGATTCTCCTTCTCCTGAATAGATCCTAAGGTCCACATTACTCTGCGACCCAATACCACTTATGTCAATGTTTTACGACACCACTACTCCTCCTAAGCTTCATAACACGTCCAAGGTAACTTATTGGAAATCAGGAAGGTTCTAGGGTTTGAAATTGGTCCTCCGAACAGAATTTCCTCTTGAAACCTTGTGTCCAATGACCACTTATCCAACCCATTCAGGATCAATGTTTGAAACCTTGGATCTGAACTTGAATTTTGTCCATTCCGACAACAATTCTTTTCTGAAACTTTTTCTTAAACTACCACTAACATAGCCCATCCAGGCTCAGTGCAGACCTTCCATGAACCTCCCAACCATATACCACACTGCTCATCACACTCAACAGTGGGTCACCCCTGAGCTGGAACTAAGCTCCACCCAAGGGAAGGGATTCCTAGACTAGGTTGAGGTTACAGGAAACTGCACAGTGCAACCAAAAGGATTCTCTCTAGGAACCTTCTTACGCCCACTAGTCATGGACTCTCATTCCCCACATGCATGTTCCACCCGAGAGTATATACCTTCACTATCACACAGTCTATCAGCTGCTTCACCTCCCTCTCAGGGTCTCGGAAACAATACGGATCCAAAATTCTCAGAGCTCCATAACTAGTGATGGACTCTCTCTGCAAGAAAACCACTTCCCAACAAACTCTCTCACCTGGAGAGAGTTGCTCACAGGCCTGACAACCTACCTCTTCAACCATTGACTGCTCAATTCCTGCAAGGTAAGGATAATATCACATCAACAACATTCGGTTAACTCACGGGCGACATCAACTACAGGGAAATTTGGGCATGGACATCCAAAAATGGCAACAATCCACACTAAGACAGCACGGTTTAGACATTTATAGGGTGATCGGACTTCACAGGGGACAAAACTCAGTCCACACGTTTGCCACTCGTTTTAGGGTGCATAACAATGAATCAACACAAAGGTCGATAACAGAGATAAACGGAATTCATGAAGGATGGGGAATGGAAAAGAGACTCAGGTGGAGGATGGAATAATGACCCATGAACCCCCAATGCAACTGACACTTCATCTTTTAACTGCATGCACCCAGGTCAACACCTATCTTCCTAGAGCTGCATGCACTCCATTTTGCATGCATTCCCTTTACAGGAACTTAGGACAATACTCAACATGTCCGCCTTAGCCTTCAGAAAATAATAATAAATTATTATCCCCTTTAGAGGTAAGCCCCCTTAGCTTAGCCCCTAGGCCCACACACTTAGCATCCTCCCTTACCCAACATTTTGGAAGCTTAGTCCCCCATCACTCTTTCTTCATGGTCAGTATGCATGCAATGATGTTTATATTTTATTAATGATCTGCATAGTTACATATACAAAATCAGGGTCTTGGCCTTTAACACTTAGGCTCTCCGGCATAATAAACACATAAGCCCACCAGCTTATCAACACTCGTCTCACCAGCCTACAAAATATGTTTACAATTTATAAATACAATTGTGGCACATCCTTGGGGTATTACAATCCCCTCCCCTTATTTTTTCATTGTCCTCAGTGCAACTCTTTACACAACATCAACAAGATTTCCAAAATCTTCAAAAAGATGTGGGTATTATGCCCACATAGCATCCTCATGCTCCCATGTCGCGTCCTTGGGACCGTACCAGTTCCACTGGACCTTTACAAGCCCTATGGCTTGATTTCGGAGTTGTTTTCTCTTTCGGTCCAATATGTGCACCAGATGCACTTGCAAGACGCCTTCTTTCTCTACCTGAATCACATTCCAATCAATAACATGATTAGCATCATGTATATATCTCTTAAGCAATGAAACATGAAACACATTATGTACAGTCATGGATGTTGGTAATGCAAGTATATATGAAATGTATATTTATGCATATACAGGCAATTCTAATAACATTATAACCTGTATACAAGATACACAACATACAATAAATAAAGAATTGTACTTATCTTTTGATTGAGAAGACCTTCCACATCAACATGGTCTAGACCAAGGTACCAAACCTCGGCAGTAATCCAACCAACCAAACCTCAACAGCACTCCAACCAATGGTCTCTCTTTCCCCACATGATTGTCTCACCCCAGGAGTGTACACCTTCACTGTCACATAGTCCATCGGCTGCTACACATCCCTTTTCTTGGGCTTCAGCAACAGGCCGGCTCAAGAAGTCTCAGAGCACTGTGGCTCCCAAAGTTCCAACTGCCCTCGGAGATTTCCAATCAGCATCTTCCCCAAGCTACTCTTTGTAGTCAACATTCTAACTTTAATCAACATCATCTTATCTGCATCACCCACATGCAGTTATCATGAGAAAACATAAAAGAATTCATTTAGGAACTCCAATTAGTTCAAAGGGGAATTCAACTTTTTCCCCAAAACATGAAATTCTATTTCATAATTCATCTTGGTTGTTGCCATATTATGAATGCAGCCATCCTTGTGGTTTTCCACAGGCACCAAATTGCATACCATTTTTCCTGTAATGCTTCATCTTGCATAGATCCAACAAATTGTCATTATTTGTTGTACATCATAATTCAATTGCAATACGTACAAAATATTATGCAATGATCTTATAATTTCCTTCACCTAGCAATTCAATCACAAGTACCCAACAAGTTAATAAACTAGAATGACTTGTCATTCTATGCATATGCATGTTCACAATAATATTTGTAAGTTCATTGCTTCTTTTTCTGAACAAGAAAATTTCTTGTAGTCAATACTCATGTGACTACTTGACTTGCAGCTTTCCTATTGCAATGTCTAGCAACTCCTAAAATGTCCTCAGCTTCATGAGTTCACAACATTTCAGTTGTTAGTAGCAATTATTTCAATGCAATAATATATATGCATGTACTTACAAAACTCATTCATCCATTGCATTTAGTATACAATTCTATCACTTACTGTGCATGAGTGAAATTCTCAATGCATACTTATTCAGTGCACCTTGCATTGAATTACATAATGATCTTTATCTCAGTCATGTATCTCACCATCCATAAGTTGGAATTTTGGTCAATGTGTTGACACATTCTCCACACACTTCCTATTGTCTTCCCAATTAATTGGATGCCTTCCTTTTCGACCCAAACACTACACCAAGAATATAATTTTGTGGTGTTCATTAGTGTTAGCAAAAAGGTTGCAATCCAAGTTTTATTTAAAGGTGGGAAGCTTTTAGTACATGTGTGGCTCATAACCTTTCCCTATCTGTACCTTTCCATATATAACAATTTCCTGGTCTCATACATGACTAGATTATTGGCATTCATTCCTATAACAAGTTCTTATCTTTTAATTATTTGGTTATTACCCCATAACCAAATAGACATGACATTCTACTATGTCAGTGTGTGCATTCAGAAGCTAAAAGCTTTGAATCAATACAGGCCTCCAGCCTTTACAACATCCAGTGGTATGCATTCAATAATATAATCATGTGATTTTATAAAATAACTCTAGCTGAGGAAATTCTTACCTAAATTTCCTTTCAACAATTATGCAAAAAGAGTAATAAAAACTCATATCTACATGACTGCCATTAATAAATTTTATACTACCTGGAAATTTGATGGTAGTAGAAGCTTTCATGCTTCTTTTATCAAACTTATAACCAACACTTCAGCTCTCTGTTGATTCCCTCCTTATGCAACAACATCACCAACAAAACTTACAAACATGCAAGCATTATTTCCTCTGGCTGACTCAACAAGTCGTAACATACTTGTTGCCACAGAAATTGCAGCAACTTCTTTCCCATGTGCAACTTTTCCTTGCCCTAAGCACTTTCGACGTCGTGCCCCTACCACAGCGGGGTCTGCTGACCTCTCGGTCAATGGATCTTTCAATATTCTGAGTTGAATTGATTATTCAGTCTCATGATTGAACCCAAAACAATTATACATAGAACCCCTTTTCTCCTTTAGGCACAGGTCCTGACAGACCCACGGGCTTATTCCTGTGCACTTCCAAAACTCCAAGTTTCAAGCACTAGCCCCTTTTTCCTTCGCCCTTTCCTTCATATGACTCATGGCTATGACCTCATGGAAAACTATGATTGTGGGCATGGGCAAGAGTGGTTTTAGGCCAACCCACTTTTCGCCCCACAATTCACCTCCGGTTGCCATGCATCACTTTGTTAAAACCATGGTATAAATTGTGGCCCGCTCTCAGATTTTTTTAACATTCGAGCAAGTTTTGTCCTCGAAATCCAACTCATTCGTCGACCTCCAATCCCTTGGCAATGATCTGTGATCAACGGCTACTATCTATCCTCCCTTTTCTACCTTCCTTCTTCCTTCCACATGTGATCCCAGATCTACATGATCTGTCGACATGTAGTTCCCTTCCAAATCAACGGCTACGGTTGATTCCATCTCTCCAACCCTCAGGAGTTTCAACTCTCAACTATTTTATTTTCCCCGTATAACAATATTCTGGAGTGGAAGATCTATTGACACATGTCCTCAACAATCGGACGGATCTGATGAACTCTGACTCTCCGGGCTTCGGGAGTTCTCATGTCTCCACACACACAAATATTTGGAGTGAATTTCCCTGGAGTGAGAGATATTCTGCCATGCGTCCTCTCCAAATCAACGACCATGATTATCTTTAGGACTTTGGCTTTTTCTAACCAAGACCAGATCAATGGTCCTTCGACCTTCTCCTCGATCAATGATTGAGATATCCTTTGGGACTTCAGTGCTTTCATCCTCTGCTTTCCTCTGGAGTGCTCTGTACCTGGAGTTCCAGATCTGGTGCCACGCATCCACTTTCAGATCAATAGCCAATATTTACTTCAGTTGTTTCTCCTCCTCCTTGTCCACAAAATTCTGAAGTTGTGGATCTTACACCACCTGTCCTCCTTGACGATGGATGGTCCCAAATGACTTCGTGACTTTGACAAGTCCACTTCTCCTGCGCACACAAGGGTTAAGTCTCATGTAGATGGGGTACTCAGTTGGAGGAGCATCACATCATGTCCTTCTAATTCAGATATAGGGTTGGAAAATTGGAAGAAAATATTACATAAAGTGTCCACAAGAAGGTGTGCAAGAATAGACCGTGCAGTGAGATAGGTAAGTACATAGATAAGAGAACCTCCCAGTTTTCATGGGGTGAATGACTTAGAAGAATTCATAACAATATGAGAAGATGAAGTGTTAGAGAATAAGAGGCTCTTATCCCTAGACATTACACTCAAGGAAACACCTACAAGATGGTGGGGTGCTCACAAAGAAACTGTTAAGGACTAGTACCAATGTAAGCGGAGACTTTGCATTAGATTCGGTGTAGAGAAAGGGAGCAATAAGATGTAGATAAATGATGGATAGGGGACACCAACAGACCATTTGGAGAGATGAAAAACACTATGGAGGATGAAACCACCGGAGGAATGGCCTCATCACTTCATCCATACATTGGAAGGAGTTCCAAAAAATTGGTATGTAGAACACAAACTACGCAGAGGCACTATAGAATGGAAAACATTACAACATAATTTTATAGTAACCTTCTCATTCAAACATGAGAATCCCAACATTGATTCAACACTCAAACAAATGAGAGGGGTGATATTTATTGATGAACCATAGGTTGAACTCATGACAAAGTATCAACAACAACACATACAGATAGTCAAGGAACTATTATCATGTTATCATGTGGAAGAAGAAGCATCAAATGAAGATGACCCACACAATATTCAGATTATATAAATTGAGGGAGAACGAGAGGTGGAAGTTCCATCTTTGGAATCAGAAGTATTTTTTGCACCTATCAAAGTGAATAAAGATAATATTAGGAAAACAGATAAACCTAAAATCGAAATTATTAGAGACTACTAGGATTAACAAATAGTAGATAGGATTACAGAGTTACTGCGCAAGTAAAGTGACCTATTCCCAACAACATTTACATAAATAAAAGGCATAGTAGGAGAGCTAGGAGAGATGAAGATACCTCTCAAACCTGAGGCTAGATATGTCAGAAAGAGGCCTTATAGACTGAATCCAATATATAAGCAGAAAGTGAAAGCAGAAATTGATAAAATGTTAGAACATGGAATTATAGAACCAGTATAAGAATCTAAATGGATAATCCCCATGGTAATTCAACAGAAGAAACAATCGGGGATAAGGATTTGTGTAGACCTGAGGAAACTAAATTATGATTTCCTACATTATCATTTTCCCACCCCTTTCATGGATGAGGTATTAGAGAATGTGGGAGGCCGGGAGGCATACTCATTTATAGGTGGATTCTTAGGATACCATCAGAGCAAGGTAGCCCCAAAAGACAGGTACAAGACCACTTTTTCCACATAATGGGGATCCTACCAGTACATAGTCATGCCTGTTGGGCTAAAGAATGCACCAGCTATATTTTCAAGGGTAGTAATAGCTACTTTTAAGGAGTTCATACATCAGTTTTTAGAAGTGTATCTGGATGACTGGACTATATATATATTCTATTAAAAGATCATGTTGAAGTATTACGACTAATGTTGGAAAGATGCAGGCAGTGTCAGATATCATTGAAAATCAAGAAGTGCATTTTTGGGACACCTTTTGGAATATTATTAGGCCATATAGTGTGAAAACAAGGCTTGCTAGTAGATCCTGCCAAGATTGCAGTCATTTTCAATTTACCACCACCAAAATTAGTGCGCCAATTGAGAGAAACATTGGGATATACAGGCTAGCACAACAATTTATAAAAGGGTATGCACAGATTGTTAGCATAGGGGCAGACCCAGGGTTCAAAGCTACAACAGTGCACCAACAAAACCTTAACTACCAGCCCTTTCAGAAACACCTGCGAAGCAGATGAAGTCTCACCCGAGTTATAGGTAGGGGTGGTTATAGGTGTTCAACATCAAAATTACTCACTTCGATAGTGTCGCAAGTGTCATCATTACAAGTGTCGCAAGTGTCGCAAATGTCAGAAGAAACATACCGCCATAATTCCTATGTCATGCTTATAATGACCTCAGAAGGACATTTGAAACACATCAAACATTTGATTTGGAAGAAGAGGAATGGTTAACTGGGTTTATGAACCTCTTTCCATTTGAAAGAACCACTAAAATTGAGTTTTTAGAGGAGAGTGCTCCCCTATACCTCTCTCAAGAGTGTTGGCGCCCCCTATAGACTATCTGGGAGCATTATAACACTATGTCTGCTATTTTGGAGGAGTGTTGTTGCTGTTAGGAGTGATGGTGCCCCCCTATACATTACTAGGGAGTGTTATAACGCTCTGACTTCCATTTTGGAGGAGCGCTACCTATTCTGAGCAACAGTTGGTTTGTTGAGAAGAATGGGGAAAAGATCTCTTCAATCTTTGAAGGCAGTTGGATTCGAATCCTTGGTCAAGCCATGATCTAGGGAAGATCCCTAACTGAAGGAGGAAAATCCTCAACTTACCCTAAAGATATCTCAAGTGGTTGGGCCTCTCCAAGCCAATATAAGCAGGCTTTCTTATGGTGAAAGGGGGAAGGATTGAAGGCAAGAAACCTATGATATCATAGGAAACACACAGTGAAGTGGAGGAGAATAATTAGTGAAGTTATTGTCATTATGATCGTGGGTATTTTGAGCAAGGGTTAGACAAGAAGGACTTGATGAAGCTGTTTCACTCACATCTACGGTTGTAAGTTTCCTTCGTTGTTGTTCTCATCAATATAATATGCTTGGTCTGTTTCTTTCTAGTTTGTGCTTAATCTCACATGAACTTGTCTCTGATAGATAGATCTGTTTCAAACTAATCTCAGTAGAGTAGGAAGTGGTTGTACTTTTATTTGTCTACAGGGCGTATTGAGGAGCGAAAGATTGGAGCTCAATTCGGACCGTGCAGGGAAAAACACCGATAAAAGGTACTTCTTTTCTCCTTCCTCCTCACACATTAGTTTATCTAAATCTAAAAGGAAGTCAGTGACCATGATAAGCATCTTATGTCTTAAGAGTTAAGAGTCTAGCTCTCAAGAGGAGATCTACCTGTCCACAAGGAGATTTTCCTTCAACAACAGGACTCGGGTCTCTACAACCTTAGCTGGGACACAGATCTGTGATTATAATACTTAATAGAGCACTTAGCACTGTCAGTTCATTAGTATTTAACCAATGTCTACTTCAAATATAATACAAAGAATCGCAGAATTCATCCTGATATAATGTATTTAAGCATTTAGCATAAAGAAATGGATCAGATCTAGCAGATTTAAGCACTAAGCACATTTACCTCCATCAAATCTAACATCCAGATTCATCATAAGCACAAAGCATAAACAAATCTATCTATCTATCTATATCAAGCACTTAGTAATTAACACATAAATACATCAACACATCGCATAGAGAAAAATAACACATTATTTACATGGTTCACCCCCACCCTGGGGCTACATCCACCAACTCTTCTTCTTTATTAGCTTCAATTAGTCATCTACATGCACAGAGCCAAAAACCCTTACTATGCATAAGACAGGAGATCTACGCATCTTGCTAGATCCTCCTTCCTTGTGTTACAACACAAAGCCATCCACTTGGCTCTACATGTCTCACACAGTATGCACAAAGCCTTACACTTCTTGATCACACATATTCCACTCTTATCACTTAGCCAATTTGCACAACACTTGTGCACTATTCCACTACTTCTTACATTGCCTAGCCTTCTATTTATACATACAAAATAGGCCTAAACATGGGCAAACCCATGGTCTGACATCTCATTCCCATTACATATTCCCAAATCCCAAAAAGGACCCAACAAGGGGTTGAGATCCCGCGATCTCTGCTTCGTCTTGTGCTTCGTCTTTGGCAGGCTATCGAAGTCCCAAAATAGGTCAACTTGAACAAGGATCTCCCAAAACTTGGTCAAGGGCCAACAAGTCCCCAACACTCACCTGTGACTCATCCCGAGTCACTCTGGTCTGACTAGTTCTGCTTTGACTTGCTACTGTGCTACGACCTCCTTTTCAGCGAACCCATGGATGACTACATCATTGATAGGTTCCTCTAGACGTTGTTATGTTGTAGTGACAACCTGCTCTAGCTCTACTCCTTGGCCTTCTACCTCTGTAAACAATCGATAGGCCTTAACTTGCACAGGTTGGAGTTTCTTAGTTATCTCCATAACTCTTCTCTGGATAGTATGGATTTGTTGTTGTGCAGTGCATTTATCTTGGGAGTGCTTCATTCTTTCCATAACTGACAGGGACTTCAGCTGCGCCTGTATCTTTTCGGCTTGGTACTTCACCTCTTGGAGTTGTGACTCTATTTCTCTTAATTATGGACTCTTAGCACGTCATTCATATGTCAAAGCACTACAATCAGTAAGCTACTTACATTCTAGGGTAAGAGCCTTGAACCTTTCAACTGCACTCCTGGCAGTTGCTTCTCTTTGGTCCCTTACATATTGTGGGGTCTTGGGTACTGCGCATAGCTCCAAATCTGCTATGTGTTGTTGTAGTTGTTGGATCACTTCTTCAAGTTGCGCTACTTGTTGTGGAACTTGATCTTCGGCCTTTAATTTTATGACGGTCATAAAGCAAAGTGCTATGTTGACTATTTCCTTTACTTCGAGTTGCTCCATGAGAAATTGTTCCTTTTCTTGTTGTAGTTGTTCTTTTTCTTCATCAAAATTTGCTTGGAGAGAAATATTTTCCTATTCTGCATCACTGTGTTGCTCTACAAGGACTCCATGTACTTGTGTCAGAGCCTGGGTGGCTTGTGCTATTTCTTCTTATGCTCGTCGAAGATGAGCTTCGACTGTATCAACTAGGCAATGGAGTTGAGTTGGCTCATCTCCCAATTCTGTCTCTCTCGGCACAGTGGGGACTACGCAGCTGGACTATAGGGCTTGTTGTACCCCTCAGAGTTCAGTCTCAATTCGATCATACAGTTCCTCTTGCTTTGCTTCTTGTTTATCTTCTATTTCCAACTAACCATCATTTAGGGCTACTATGAGGAAATCGAAGTCATTACAGGTGAGGACGGTCTGCATCTTGGTCATGGTGGCCTTCACTTTCTTCTGGGAGGAAGGTTTCGGAGGTGAACCTTTCCTCTTATTCAGGGGATCAGCCTCATCACCCTGTTGATGTTCGACCTCTCTGTCATTCAACTCTTCACCATCACCTCATTTCTCTGGTTAGATGGAATAAGTCTTCACGGATGCACTGTCTAAATCTTGAACCTCTTCAGTTTTCTTCATCCTGCTAGGTCTGGGTGTATCCTGCGCGATTTATGGGTTGTCGATGTTGGATATCTCTGCAGGGTCTGCTGGAATGAGGAGGTCCACCGACCAGTCCTTGGTGATCTCCTCCAAGTCCTCCTCTATTAATTTATAGTAGGATTGGAGTTATTACTTGTGTTCGTCAGCGCGCGTTGTGATGTAAATAAAATGTCGATCTGAGCTAAACTTCATCAAGGGCCTGAACCTGTGTAGAGTGTTCAGAGTGATGCGAGGTTCAGACTAGATGGTTTTATTCAGTTGGTTGTAATATGTATGAAAAATAGCATTGGAATGCCACTGTTTATTCATATCGCTTGAGTACCATAGTGTACTGAACTTCACGACCAATGGTTCGAAAGGCTCGATGTTCGGGAAGGTCGCACCTTTTGGCATCTCCCAGGCAATAAAAGCGATCAGGATCAATATCCAGTTGAAATGAAATTTGTACCCTTGATCCTGGGCTTCTTTGCATTTGAGTTCTAATTGGTTCACCAGGTACTTCACCCAGTTCATCTGAATTCCTTCTGCACACTTCCCTGTGAGGTCGACTACAAAACCAGTGACTTGGGTGGGTCGGTTTTTTCGTACTAACTTGCCTACAATCAAATGACAGGCGAGGCACACTGCGTCACTCTGTATAGAATCTACCTTGTAGCCTCACGTGCCCTTCTTGAAATCACCATAAGTGTCCTTGATCCGTTGTGCTAGAGCGCGATCCATGGATTTCCAGGGGTAAAAATCTTGTGGATTGGGTCCTTGCATACTCAATCCCATGATCTAATTGATCAGTGTTGGATCAACTATTATACGGTGGTTTAGCCACAAATAACCTCCATGGTAACAAGATAGTAGTAGCTTGACACATGCATTCACCTCCTGGTGTCATCCGAAGTGAGGAATATTCATGACATTGAGCAGGGTGGACTGCACGAGGTTCATAGTCCACGACTGGGGGATTATCTTCAAATTCTTCCCCTTAGTCTTGGTCAGGTACTTATGTGGGGCGAGCATGTTGTAAAATTTGCGATCTCTGAGGTTGAAGTCGCTAAACTTCAATGCCACAATCTTATCTTGGTCTGCTAGAACTGCATGTATCCCCTTCGGGAGGTACACAGTGACCAAGGCATACTCAAAATCTCTAGGGGCACTGTCTCGATTTATTGCTTTGCTCAGAGGTGGTAGATAGGTGGGTAAGATGTTCAAGATCAATTTAGCATTCGCTAGATCATCCCTGTGCTTGGTTCACTTTTCATCGGATGGTCAGGATGGTCCGGCTCCGCGAGTAGTGGATGGAGAGGTTGGAAGTCCTCTCATCGACGATGCTTGTATACTTGTAAACATCGACATGACTCTTTCAGTCATGAGGTCGATCAAAACTTCTTCAACAAATTTCTCTGCAGCACTTAACTCGTCCGACATACACACTTGGGGTTAACAATCTCAGGTTCGAGGAATAACTTAGACACTATAATAAGATAGACAACAAGAGCATGATGATCACTGTATAAACTCGACTTTGTATGTGGGCTCAAATTCTCAATTGGAAAAAGTGTTCTTGGTGTGTGGCGCAATAGGATAAATAGGTAACTTGGCCATGGATCGCTTGCAACAGGTATGAAGCCTTCATTAACTATGTTCTTTCTATTATGGCGTGGTCCCAACAGTCAGATGGCGAGTTAGTTGTCCATAAATGGATTTATATCCATTCGGAGCATTAATCTAACGGTTATAATGGTCCCAACGACTATATTGCTTCACTATGGCAAAGTGCCATGCATCGTTGTTCTGATATCCCGACGAAGTTCCAATTTTTCAATTTTTTCTTCTGCGAGGTTTCCTATGGAACCTTTTGCAACTTTTTGATCTTATCTCACTTCTTACTTATCTTTCTATCCTTCTTCCCAGTGAGCTTCATCTCAGTGTGCCTTTTTCCATTATGATCCTTAGCTTCTTTTTGCATAGTTACTTCGCATTGTTGAGATTCTTTCTTAATATTCAAGGGTAACCCTTCTTCTTCATCTAGAATAGGTACTTCAATATTCAGCGGTTCTTCTAGTGTTATTCCAACTTCAACATCTGGGTTTCTGGTGTTAAATGGATTTGGTCTATTCTTTTGTTCTTTTGTTCTTCAATCAAGTGTGTGATCCTTCTAGTCATGAATTCTTTTAACTCTTGCTTCTATTCTTCTAAAACTTCTTCTTCTTCTTTCCTTCTAGCATGATCTCTTTCAATCCAAGGTTTTCCTAGTAGCATGGTAAATGGGGTGTTGTTCTCATTGAATTTAACAATCTCAAAATATTCCTTTGTCAAAGCTCTATTGACAGTCACAGGTAGCTTGGAAAGTATCCCACAAAGGGTTATGAATTTTCCTCTGAATAATCCTATTCCTCCCAATGAGGGAATCATAGAAGGCTTTCCTAAAAGTTCCCAAGTTCTTTATATCATAATATTCACCTGTGTTTCCTCATCCAGAACACAATCAACGTCGAAGTCTCCTATTCTTACTTCAAGGCATTATTTTTCTTTGAAGATATCTGATAAGTTGACATGTCGATGGTCATTCATGGTTTCTCTTATCTGTAGCAATACTCTCTCTGATTCTTTCTGGGATTCTGTCATAGTATTAGTTTCTAGATCTGCCTTAGGTTTTCTTGTCTCATGTTCATTTTTTCAACATTAGCAATCATTCTAGGGCAATCCAAAACTTCATGGTCCATATTTTTACAACAAAGACAACTAGGTCTTCTCCCAGGGCATTCCTTAGCAAGATGCCTGGGTTTTCTACAACTATAACAAAGGGTTAATCCTCTCTTTCGTTTAAATGATCCCCAGCCTTTCCTATACTATGCACTAGGATCATGGTAGTTAACCTGCAAAAAAATCTTTCTAGGATCCTGCATACACTTATTAGTCCAAATATTCTTTCTATGCATAGGTATAACATATTTTTTGCTATTCTTATCAAATCTACTCATATCAAATATTATTTCATCTATTAATACCCTATTTTTCAAGCTAGGACAGAATCTATCAAACATACCTAGATTCATACTTTTGAAACAAAAATTTCCACTAACCTTACTTCTACAGAGCACAAAGATTTCAAATCTAGAACTTTTCAATATTCTTACCTTTATCAGAGCACAAATATTCTGGATCTTACCTCTTTTCTTCAAATCGGACTTCTTTTCCTTAGCACAGAGCTTGCCAAACTAGTAGAGTACTATGCACTAGAGCAATAGATCTACGCACAAATCTTTCACAATTTCAGATCAGATCTTTGCACAAAGTTTCTTCTTCCTCAGTTCCTAGAAATCACAGTTTCAAGTCCAAGCAATAGAACCATTTGTTGGCACAGAGGCAGACCCAAGGTTCAATGCTACAACAACGCACCAACAAAACCCTAACTACCGCCCTTTCAGCAACACCTGCAAAGAAGATGAAGTCTCACCTGAGGTAAAGGCAGTGGTGGTTGCAGGACTCAGGTGTCTGCAACCTTAGCTGGGACACAAATCTGTGATTATAATACTTAATAGAGCACTTATCACCGTCAGTTCGTTGGTATTTAACCAATGTCTACTTCCCAGATAAAACAGAGCATCACATCATTCACTCTGATCTAATGTATTTAAGCACTTAGCATAAAGAAATGGATCAGATCTAGAATATTTAAGCACTAATCACATTTACCTCCGTCAGATCTAACATCCAAATTCACCATAAGCACAAAGCATAAACATATCTATCTATCTATCTATATCAAGAACTTAGTAATTAACACATAAATATATCAACACATCACACAGATCAAAATAACACAGTATTTACGTGGTTCACCCCCACCCTGGGGCTACGTCCACCCACTCTTCTTCTTTATTAGCTTCAATCAGTCATCTACATGCACAGAGCCAAAAACCCTTACTCTACATAAGACATGAGATTTGCGCAGCTCGGTAGATCCTCCTTCCTTGCGTTACAGCACAAAGCCATCCACAGTCTCTTACAATGACTTGCACTTGGCTCTGCATGTCTCACACAGTATGCATGAAGCCTTACACTTCTTGATCGCACAGATCCCACTCTTATCACTTAGCCAACTTGTGCAACACTTGTGCACTATTCCACTACTTCTTACATTGCCTAGCCTTCTATTTATACATACAAAATATGCCTAAACATGGGTAAACCCATGGGCCGACATCCCATTCCCGTTACATATTCCCAAATCCAAAAAAGGACCCAAAAAGGGGTCGAGATCCCGTGATCTCTACTTCTTCTTGCACTCTGTCTTCGACATGATTTCAAAGTACCAAAATAGGTCAAATTGACCAAGGATCTCCCAAAACTTGGTCAAGGTCCAACATAGATCACTGTGCCAATGGAGAAATTGTTAAAGAAAGATATTAAATTTTAGTGGAATGAGGAATACCAGTAAGGTTTTGACACTCTAAAAGAAAATATTGTAACAACACCTATCCTAGTATTCCCAGATTGGGAAAAGACATTCCATGTTCATGTATATGCATCAACTATAGCACTTGGAGCAATTCTGGTGCATCCAGGAGCAGGGGATTTGGATTATCCTATAGCATTTGCAAGCAAAAAACTGTTTGAATCATAGAAAAACTACAACAATACAGAAAGAGAAGGCCTAGCTATGGTCTATGCTCTTTAGAATTTTAGACATTACTTATTGGGAAAACACTTTAAGATGTTCACAGATCATTCAACCCTCAAATACCTAGTCAACAAGCCAATGTTGGGGGGCGGGGGCGGAGGGGGGATATGTAGATGGCTACTAATATTTCAGGAATTTGATTTTGAAGTGATATTCAAACAAGGGAAGTTGAATGTAGGACCTTATCACCTATCAAGCGTAACAAATGGAGAAGAACCTACCAATTTGGAAGACAACTTCCCTAATGTGCAGTTATTTTCAGTCCAAATAACTGATGAATATTTTGTTGATATTATTGAATACTTCAGTACAGGGATTGCGCCACAAGAGTTTAACACTGCGCAGAAGTAAAATATTGTAGTCGGAGCTACAAACTATCAATTGATTGCAGGACACTTATACAAAATGGGCGTAGACAACATTTTGAGAAGATGTGTCCTAGAACATGAAAGGTCTAGAGTTTTGGCAGAAGCTCATGAGTGAATAGTTGGAGGACACTATGCAGAAAAAGATACCGCATAGAAGGTATTACACGCAGGACTATGGTGGCCAACAATTCACAGAGATGTTAAGGAATATTGCCATAGATGTGATGTATGTCATAGGGTTGGTAAGCTGAATAGAAGGGATGAGATACCCCTAATACCACAAGTAACTTTGCAGGTATTTGAAAAATGGGAAATAGACTTTGTAGGTCCAATTAATCCACCAGAAAAAAAGGTCTAGAGAAATATATATCATTACTGCAACATAATACTTAACAATATGGGCAGAAGTAGTGCCACTAAAAGACTATAGCACAGAGACAATAACACAGTTCTTGTTTAAGAAAGTGATCACTAGATTTGGTTGTCCAAGGATTTTGATGAGTGACCAAGGTACTCACTTTATCAACAACACTATCAGTTCTATGAATGAGGAGTTTGAAGTCTATCAACAGAAGAGTACACCAAACCATGCTCAAGCAAATGGAATAGTAGAAACCTGCAATAAGATCTT
>ML809262.1:83759-101112 GCA_009831015.1 Picea engelmannii | reverse complement strand
GGGGGGGTCCGATATGCACTGCGGGTCATCGATCTGAGCATGCCCCTCTTGACCGCTCAGATTTGTGCGCCCCATAACACATCACGCCAAACCATCGAGCCACCAACAGACTTAGAATAAAATACATTTGGTGGGTTTTTAAGCCCCTTTTCTCGCATATTGTCACCCAAGGGCCAAATCCAAAGGAAAAAAAAAACACCCCATACAATAATGTGTGATAACATTAGGATCCATTGGGGATAGAGTCCTCCCTGCAAGGCTCTAATATCTCTTTCTGCAGTTCCAGTCACCTTTTGCATTGGGCTATGGAGTCAAGCTCAAAACACCATGTTGAGGAATATCGGTCGATAAGTAAAAATGAAAACAAACACACATGGGCTCCATAGGAGCTTATTTATATACAATTATAGACTAATTGATTTTTACATGGTGCTAGGTGAAAACAAATTTCCACCATAGCCATTCAAGTAACTTCCTGACTGGAAGTTCTTTTACTCTGTCAGCGACTGATAACAAATGATGCAACCATGATAGCAGAATGGTTACATCCTTCATCTTTCCTCCAGCTGGAAATGGTGGGATCAGACATAGAGGCCTCAAATCATGGAGGAAATACAGTTGCATGTACCCCCCCATAGGTTCATAGAATAAGTGGCAGAGTCCAAAACAATTGTGACAGAAAGCCTTATTTGCGCCACAGCTGCTCACACATGGCTGAATATCTCTGGTAAGCACAGGTGGATGAGAAGTTGATGCAGTTTGGTTGCTCTCATGCAATGCATGCTCACTTATAGGCTCAGGGCAGGAACCAAAATGCCCCTTCTATTGCTCCTCTTCTTCTTCATGGCTCCCAAGGATCAGAGTCATAATCATCATAAACAAGATCCATGGGAAAGTTCTTCTCTTGGTTTTCTGCAGGCCTAGGATGGTTGATTTCCTCATGATAATTTTCTTTAATGAAAGGAGGACAAGGCTCTGCTGTATGTTTTTGGACATCCTGCATATCCACTTCAGGATATGATTCGTAGTTGTCATATATAGGCTGGTTTCTCCCCAGGTCGACAAATTGTGATGTAGGGCTATGTTTCTCCTCATCCGAATAATCGTCAAAGGTTGAAACAATAGACACATCAGGATCAAAATGCAAGGCCTCTACAACTATGGAATCTTCATCGTCGTCCTCAGTAGAACTGCCAAGAACCTCTACCCCAACGACTGGAGAATCCTCTACATCATCATATGAGTCAAAAATAGGTTGCCCATATTTAGGCTCTTTAGAAAAAGGGTTGTAAGGAAAATCAGTTTACATAACAGACTCAATCTCTGCACTTTCCTCACTAGTACAACAAACACAACTTTCCTCTGATGCAGACGAATAGGGAAGAGAAAGGACTAATTTCTGATCCAAGTCATCATGCTCATCCTCACAGCCTGCGTAAGAAGCATCTATATCTTGAATACATTCGTTGTATCCCTCACAACAACTATGAAAAATTAACTTAGAGGGTTAAAACTTCTGACAATGAGCATTGAAAGTTGCATGAAACTATTCCAGGGAGGAGATGCTAGTAGGGGGCAAGGATTGAAACCACTCACGAGCATCTCCCTCTAATGAGAACCTAAACATCTTCATCAAGGAATCTTGATTATGTATCCCCCACCGAAGCATGAGTTGATGAATCTCAAGCAGATGCTCAGCAGGGTCTTCATCTCTATGTCCTCTAAATCTTGGCAAAATATCACCCCACTCATCAAAAGTAGGGACAACATTTGGAAAATCAGGAACAACAGAAAAATTGAAGGGACCAAACCTTCGAGCCAAGATTTATCCATTTTGAACCAGTGGAGTCACCAATCAATTCTTCAACCATGGAGTCACCAGGTGAATCATGTGTCGAATGAGTGTGTTTGGTCTTTTTTCACCATCAAAGACCAGATCTGATCTTTGTGTTCTCCTAAGGGGATGTAACTGTAGCCAGAGGAAGCCACATTGAAACAGTGGAGTCGCTAGGTGCAAGCACAATCTCAAAGGTTATGATATCTGATGCACCTTTAGAATTAGGAGTTCGTTGTCATTCTACCTAGGGAAAGGTCTTAAATTTGTTCCTTGGCAATGATGCCAGAAATGTTAGCACTAGAAGTCACCTCTGGATTGCAGCAAAGGTAAGCCCAGTACCCATCAATTTGTATGTCACAATGAATAAATTTAAAGGGGGTCTAATGGATGCAGACTCGGGATTATATCTCTTTAACTCATAAAACTGGGTTGGTATGCATAAGCAGATGAGGTCTTGATCTAACTTTAGTCAAGTTGTTGTTATTGAATTGTGATGTATGTTTGATTTCAATTCAGTGATAATTTCATTCAGTTCCCTAAAACTCTGAACCAACAGGATCTTGTCTTCTGAGTTTTTCCTCCTTAGGTTGCTGGAAGACCGGATGTCCATAGCATACCTCTTCATTCTCCTCAAGTTCTCCCCCCTACTCACCCTTACTACAAATTACTAACCAAAGTTAAATCAAGACCTCATTTTCTTATGCATACCAACCCAGTTTTATGAGTTAAAGCGATATAATCCTGAGTCTGCGTCCATTAGACCCCATTTAAATTTATTCATTGTGACATACAAACTGATGGGTACTGGTCTTACCTCTGCTTCAATCCAGAGGTGACTTCTAGTGCTAACACCATGATCACACAAAGATCATACACAGAACGAAAATAGTAGCAACCTGGAAATAAAAACAAGAAAATGAGATATTAACTCTGTAATATTTAAAGGCGTATTCAGGTTGTATACCTCTGGATCTGACTAAAATGGTTGTATCTTGGTCAAACGTAAACCATTTTCAAGTGAAATGAAAAGCGTTTCTAAATGAAAGAATCACTCCAGAAAAAATGGAATAGTCCTCTTAGCCCCAAAATGCATGGAAATAGCATAAAACAAAAGTGAAAAAACACGGCTCCAAATCTTGATCTACAATGAAAGTGAGTCTACAAACAGGATCTGATACCATGTTCGACAAAACAAAGTATTCTGACACAAGATGAACACCTTCAGTAATTACTCACACAACCAAATCAAATATCAACACACCAATGTTTTTATGTGGTTAAAAACATTGAAGAGGCAAACAATCCACGACCCCAATCAACATGGCCACTTGTGATCTAGGTGGATATTGGTGGCCACCCACCTATTCCAACTGGCTCCTCTTGACAGTTTTTAGTTCAACACGTTCTTCTATAATTATTTGTAATTGTGGGTTATACACTTTTGGGGTTGTTTTAAGCCCTACATAGATTCAAGGTGGAGATTGGTGGCCCAACTGGATTATTTTGGATTTTTTCATGTCAGTACATCTTTATGTACTTCCAGGGCCATTTTGGCGCCCTAAACTATGTTTTTTTGGCTTGCCATAGTCAAGTTGTAGACTTAGTCAAATTTTGACGGCATAATGTGTATTTCTCGAAAAGACCTTTCCAACGGGCTATCACACGCCTAAAACGGAGGTCGTATGCAAACGTTATGACCCTGAGAAGTTGAGGTACCAACTTACCCATCGGGGCCCACATAAATTTTGGCATTTCATCTCCTAGGGTTAGGTTTTTGGATTTCTATGGTTTTGGCATTCATGAGTAATGTTAAAAATGCCTTTGGAGCCTCATTATAATCATGTTTCTTAGACAGATGCACATAGCAGCCACATCTCTTCTCAGAGATAGCTACCACCATTCGAGCAAGTTGTTATTAGTTCTGCAGTTTTATAGTTTCAGCCTATTTTATTTATTCAATAGAAGTTAGTGTTCATTGGATATATGTTGTTGTTCTTTATATCTTTGTGTTATTATATTCAATCTGTTATTTATTTTGTTTCTCTCATAAATCCAGATCAGTGGTATCAGAGCAGTCTGCTCTTCATTTATTTTTCTTCGTTCATGTCCCCAACAAGATCTAGGTACAAGAAGTTGGGACTCGAACCAGTCGAACCTTTGCAAGGTCGTTCACACCGATCCTGACCACAACTCATAGGGGATGCGAAGAAAGATGATGGAGCAAGATATCCTTTTAAACTATTGCTCGAGAAATCCCTTGTACGACAAAGGAATGAAATGATGAACAACTTAGCATAGATCCTTCGGCAGTTTCCCACATGAGATGCACCTTCATCAAGCGACCATGCAACCCCCTTCAAGGTACAAGTAAATTTTGATATTCCATTATTTGAAGGACTAATAGATATGGATGTTGTAGATAAATGGTTGAATTTTTTCGAAGGGTATTTTTCAGTCCACAATTTTTCCTATAGGGAAAAGATTACTTTTGCACTTCTCAAGGTCATCCCACATGTTAAGGACTGGTGGGATACTGTAAGGTATCTAGAGAGGTAGTGGAGGCAGTAGAGGGCCCATAGTGATAATAGTGGAGGTCATTCAATGTAAGGTGGACTAGGTCCACTATATTATTAAATAAGGCCCACTATGGTAGTTAGATATAATAAATGGATAGTTAGATATAATAAATGGATAGTTAGATATAATAAATGTAAGGGGACTTCTTAGAAGTTTCTACTTCTAGAAGATTCCTCCTCTAGAATGTTCTTAGGTGATGGTAGAACTATATAAAGGGGTTCAAGCAATGTAATGGGACATGAAGAGAAATATTGTATTGTGAGATATATCTCAATAGGAGGATGCCCCCTCGAAGAGGTATGTGAACAGGAGAGGATCCCTTCCATAATATGATCCATTGTATGGTGTTTCCCTACCCTAAGGGTTTGATAGTAATCAAAGAGATTTTGCAAGGTAGCTAGAGAGGTAGTGGGGGGGAGGGGGGCAGAGGGCCCATAGTAATAATAGTGGAGTCCATTCAATGTAAGGTGGACTAGGTCCACTATATTATTAAATAAGGCTCACTATGGTAATTAAATATAATAAATGGGTAGTTAAATATAATAAATGTAAGAGGACTTCTTAGAAGGTTCTACTTCTAGAAGATTCTCCTCTAGAATGTTCTTAGGTGATGGTAGCACTATATAAAGAGGTTTAAGAAATGTAATGGGACATGAAGAGAAATATTGTATTGTGAGATATAGCTCAATAGGAGGAATCCCCCTCTAAGAGGCAAGTGAACAGGAGAGGATCCCTTCCATAATAGGATCCATTGTATGGTGTTTCCCTACCTCAAAGGTTTTCTATATTTTTGTATTTATGTTATGGTGAATGGTTTATGCTTTATTCTTGGTATTATTGAAGTATATTTTCAAATCTGGTATAGGTACATAACAAGTGGCATCGGAGCACTTTCCTTGGCAGGCATTGTGGACAAATATTTTTTTATTTTTGTAGATTTTTTTTTCGGAGAAGAAAAAAGAGGGCCGTGAAATTCTAAAAACTTTTGGTATGTTTATATGCAAAAATTTTAGAAACAGGTTATATATATGAGTTCCTCTTAGAAAAACACCCATGTTAAAAAAAAAAAAATCGTCTGAAACGGAGTCCGGGAAGTCAAGATATTGAAGTTTTAAAATCTGCAACTTTTCAGGGTTTTTTCTACGGACAATGGTGCGATTGTTTTTTATTTTTGTAGCATATGGAGGCCGAATTTGCCCAAAACAATTACATATATGAGTTCCTCTCACAATTTCATCCAATGTCAAAAACAATGAGTCAAAACGGAGTCTAGGAAGTGAAGTTATGAGAATTTTAAATTTAGTAGTTTTTTAGGGTTTTTACAGAAAAAGCCATGATTTTATGTTGTAACTTATTGTTCTATTTTTGGGGTTTTTTCGTGATGGAGGTGGGACTGAAGAGTTCATAAATTTTCATAGGGTGCTCAGATGGCTATTTCTTCTCAAACCCTCAAATAAATTCTACATATTACTGAAGCATTCAAAGCCAATTGTTTGACACATTGAATGACAGATTTGATGGCTTTGTAGATGGCCTCAATGATAGTTTTCATAGTATTCAAGATTCTTTGGATAACATGCAGGAGAGGTTTCTTATGGTGGACCTCAGGGATTAATATAATCAAGAAATATATGCTTGGTATGATTTTGAGGCCAATTGCGATGATTGGTATATGGATAGTTGTCGTTTCTGGGATGACAACCACTTCCATATTTTATTTGATGGCTCTACTCCACCTTCTATAGAGAACATCAATGTCCCACATCAAGAGCTAGTTACAAGCATCCAGCCTGCATATTTTACAATGGTATTGTTCCTTCCAGATTCATCTTTGATCATCTCCCACTATGTGGATGGATATTCTTATTTGGATCCACATGATAGGTGTCAGTATTGGGAGCATCATTTTYAGTTGGTTATTGGGTGTCGATATCTTCCATGTGGGGTTCACATAAGAAATTGGACAAGGGACCCTGGTTTACAATGGTAGTTGAACTACTTCAGCATGGTGGCTACCATTTCTCAATGGGACCCTGGTTCTCTAGTCTACTTCAGCACTATGGTCCACACTTATCCATGGGACCCTGGTAGATGGTTGTACATCAAGCATTGAGGACAACACTTTCATAAGGGGGATGGAATGTAAGGTAGCTAGAGAGCTAGTGGGGGGGGGCAAAGGGCCCATAGTGATAATAGTGGAGGCCATTCAATGTAAGGTGGAATAGGTCCACTATATTATTAAATAAGGCCCACTATGGTAGTTAGATATAATAAATGGGTAGTTAGATATAATAAATGTACGAGGACTTCTTAGAAGGTTCTACTTCTAGAAGATTCCTCTTCTAGAAGGTTCTACTTCTAGAAGATTCCTCTTCTAGAATGTTCTTAGGTGATGGTAGAACTATATAAATGGGTTCAAGCAATGTAATGGGACATGAAGAGAAATATTGTATTGTGAGATATAGCTCAATAAGAGGATGCCCCCTCGAAGAGGAAAGTGAACAGGAGAGGATCCCTTCCATAATAAGATCCATTGTATGGTGTTGCCCTACCCTAAGGGTTTGATAGTAATCAAAGATATTTTTCATATTGTTCTTGTATATATGTTGCGGTGATTTTATATTCAGTCTTTGGTTCTTAACAGATACTTACTTTGGGCAAAGGGCCATAGAGGAATATGCAATATTTGAGGTCGCCCCCACATGGGATTCCTTTCAGGATGTCATTACAGAACAGTACTACCATGTTGGAAGCTATGAGGACCAGTACACAAAATGGACCACCCAACGTTAGGAAAGGGACTAGACAGTGCCAAATTTCAACAATATTTTCCATACCCTGTGCACCAAATTGGGTATCAAATACTCTGAATGAAATATGGTACTCAAATACCACGGTTGTTTGCATAGATACATTCAAACTGAAATGAAGTTTATGGACATCGCATCATTGGGTACAGCTTATAGATATTTTGTCAATATTGAGCATAAATTTAAGTAGAAGAGGCGAGAGTTTGGGTCTGCAAACTCCTCACAGCTGAAGCAGGGAAAAGGCGGCCCCAACCCACAAAACAAGGGATAAAGTAAATATGGCCACTCTCAAGAAAACCAATCCAATCCACAACACAAGAAGGGTAATGGGAAATTGAATAAGGACACGGGAAAGTGGTGTGAGTACCATAAAACACCGATGAATGTCACTCCAAGCAGTCACTGATGGTCGAGATGAAAGATTTTGAGTCTGAGGCATATTATGACTCTGGATCAAATCCAGAAGGAGGGAAGTGGATTATCGATGTCGAACCCACTGCCACTATTGCTACCACCAAATTCCAGCCAAGCGAACCAGAAGAACCAAAGGAAGGGGAATGCCTCTTTCACTCACAGATGTGGGTAAAGGGGGCTCTGCTTCATTTAATTGTCGATAGTGGAAATTAGAAGAACCTAATCTCAATAGATATCATCAAGTGGTTGAACCTATCGATGACACCGCACCCTTATCCCTATACCATTGGTTGGCTTCGCCAAGGAAGAGATATTCATGTCATCCAACAGTGTCGTATGCCCTACGACATCAAGCCCTTCAAAGATGAGGTATTGTGTGATATTTCTCCCCTTGAAGTTTGTGATGTTATTTTAGGACAACCATATTTGTGGAAGCGACATGATGTGTATGAGTCTAGACCCCACAGTGTTATTATTACTTTGGGTAGACAATTGTACAGGATACCAAAGGTAGCGTCGCCTACCATTATTTCTCTAATCTATGTTAAGAAATGCAGTAAGGTCATTTCACAGATCGATAAGTTCATATTCTTTGTGATTCAAGCTCATAGTAAGTATAAGGTCGCTGCCACATGCGTGACCACTACACAGAGCCTCTCTTTGCAGCAAAAGCAAGTGGACAAAATCGTGGAAGAGTACAAAGACATCTTATCATCGCCCACCGGGGTACCGTCACACTGCCAAGTCAAACATCCAATTGATCTAACCCCCAGTGCACCTCTGCCTAATAGGCCAGTTTATCATTGCTCACTGATGGAAAATGATGAAATAAAGCATCAAATCCAAGAGTTTCTTAAAAATGGGCACATGATACCCAAATCCTCCCCTTGTGGAAGACCGATTATATTGGTGCAAAAGAAATACGGGACTTGGTGGCTCTGCATTGATTACAAAGCATTAAACAAAATCACAGCCACGAACCGATACCCAATTCCTTGAATTGATGACCTTCTTGACCAAATCAAGGAGGCCAAGTTCTTTATAAATATTGATCGGCTACCACTAGGTTCCCATCGAACCGACTGATGTATGGAAGACAACTTTCAAATATAAAGAAGGTCCCTTTGAATGGTTGGTCATGCCCTTTGGCCTAACAAATGCACCACAAAATTTCATGAGGTTCATGGATAATGTATTGAGAACCCTCACCAACTCTTTTGTGGTGGTATATCAGGATGACATCCTCATCTTTAATAGAACTTGGGAGGAGCACATGTATCATATTCAGCAGGTTTTGAGCACTCTACGACAGCATGAGCTATATGCCAACTTGGAAAAAATCTCCTTTGGAATGAACAAGGTCCAATACTTGGGATACATTGTTGATTAACCTGGGTTACATGTGGATCCAGCTAATATCCAAGTCATCCGTGATTGGCCAGCCCCGACCACACTAACCAAGCTTTGGAGATTCTTGGGACTTGCCAACTTCTACCGACGATTCATGTTGGGATTCTACCATATTGCATGGGCCCTTAGCCAAGTGACAAAGGACAGTGGAAAGGAAACATTCATGTGGGGGAAGGCACAAAAACAAGCATTAGATGATATAAAGCATCGCTTATTCTCATCTCTAGTACTCTCCTTACCCGATCTACAACAATCATTTGAAATTGAGACTGATGCATCCAACTATGTTGTAGGTGTAGTTCTCACTCAGCACGGTCATCTGATAACATATAGTGAGACACTCTCAAATATTGTATGTAAATACCCCACCTATGACAAGGAAATTTGTTCCATTGTATAAGCATGTCGTCAATGGAAACATTACATTTTGGGAAAGGAGACAATCATCCACATTGATCACAAGCCTTTGAAGTTCATACAGACATAGGGGAAGTTACAGAACGACCTCCATCAGAAGTGTTCCACCTACCTGCAATAGTTCCATCCCAACATCAAGTATCAAACAGGAGAAAAAATCATGTCGTTGACTGCCTCAGTTGACCTCATGTGTCTGCACTCACCACTGTGCTCCATTCCTATGGGAATGAGGCATCTGAGTGGCCCCAACTTTATCAACAACATCCAGACTTCGCCACCACCTAGATCTTGGGTGCAGGCGTGAATGTCATTGATTTTCACATTTAGGATGGAATGTTATTCCATATGGGACATATCTATGTTCCTGCAAGCGAGTGTGCAAAGGATGGCAGGACATTTTGGCATGGAGAAAATTGTGGTCGTTCTACAAAAACATTTTTATTAGAAAAAACTTCGACAGGACGTCAGCAAGTATATCAGACTTTGTACTACCTGTGCCATTGCCAATCTAGCCATAAAGAATCAAGGATTATACACCCCTCTTCCTACTCCAGAGAGGCCTTGGGAATCCATCTCAATGGATTACATGTTTGGCCTTCCGTCCACCAAGCAAGGCAATGATTGTGTATTTGTGGTGGTTGATCAGTTTTCGAAGATGGCCATTCTCACAACCTGCAATAAGAGCATCACAGCAATACATACTTCTAAGCTATTCTTCAAATGAATGGGTCCATTTTGGGATACCATAGACCATCATCTCCAATCGGGATAGCAGGTTCCTCAGCAAATTCTGGTCGAGTCTTTGGTCACTTTTGGACACCAAGATCACTAAATCCACTACCTTCCACCATCAAATCAATGGATAAATAGAAGTCTTCAATCGAAATATTGTGCACATCTTGCACGTGTATAACTCTAAGCATCTGCACACATGGGATGAGAGTCTTCCCCGTGTCACATTTTTTCCTCTTTTTTCGTGTCACCTCAATTTTCATGTCCATTGTTGGGCGGTTTTTCGGAGCATGGTCTTTGCGATGGTTTTCTTTTTCCAGTTAAGGAATTAGGGTTGTTGACTAATCCAGGTCATTGGGTTAGGGTTTTGGATGACGTTGGATCCTATATGTATATTGTATTGTAAACAATGTATCATTCTGAATGAATATAGAATATGTTGGTTTTCCCGGTTTGGGTTTCCAGGGGAAAACTCTATGTGTAATGTGTGTATTTGTGATTGTCTATTTTCTATTCTTTTATTGAAAATATGTTTGCAATAAATTATTGTACAAGGTTAAAATCTACATGAAACATGACTCCCTCTGAGTCTGTACAATCTGTAGAGCCATCTGCTCCCTCTACATTCGTTTATATTCTATGAAGTTTGATCTCCAATGAACTATCTTGGGAGGTTACTCCTCCCTACTGGATCCTAAGGGATGACTCCCTATGAACTTTATCTCCCTCTGAATTGGTACTTGGTGGGACCACTTGCCTCACCACTAGTGGAGCCACATGCTCCTCCTCATAACTCGAAGTTTTGGAATCAATGATGTGATTCCATGTAACTTGAGAATATCTAAGGTATTTTTCTTTCCCTGAAAGTATCACGAGGAGTTTCATGTCGTATTGCATCCTACAAGATATCACAAAACCATGCTAGCCTCTTCCTAGTCACTGCAACATCTCTAGGTAGATCCACTGACTTGACTGGCTCTACTAACTCTTCTTGATGATGTGAAGAGTGAACAACTAGACTAGAGGGATCTATATGGTCATCTTCGGAGCCTTATTTTCTTCACAATCAATCTCCATGTGAAAAAATATGTATCCCACAAAAGTATCCTTCTTTCTAGAAGGTTCTAACTTCGTCCTCTTCACCTTCGTTACATGGATGTATACGGTCATGTACACAACTCTATGTATGGATAGTCTGGTCCATGTCTCAAACTAGAGACCATCTAATGTGTTGCCTCCTCCAACCATCACTACAGATCTCTCTCAGAGCTACCACCTGTGACCTGCCCAGAACAAGAGAAATAACAAGGGAAAATAACAAACAAGAACAATATTCTTATGAATAGGAAATAGAAACAAGAACAACAAAAAATAGGAACAAGAATAATCGTCATTATAGATCTTTCTTAAAGATATTTCTTGTGACCTTCCTAGAACAAGAACATGAATAAGAAACAAAGAACAATAGCAATACTTCTCTAGTGTTGCTACCAATCATTCCTTCGTGGTAACCTGCCCCGGAAAAAAAAACAAGAACATATCCATGGTAACCTCCATGGAATTTACAAGGTAACCTGCATGGGACAAAGACAATAACCAAGAACATATCTTAGAGGAGATCAATTCTATCTTGCAAACAAGTGCATCCTTATTACTAAAAAGTGAGCATTTACTTAACGATTATTGTACTAACAATATTCAAGTGTCACTAAACATTTGATAGCAAAAAGTACTTAGCAGTAATATGACTCTAAAGGTTGTTGTCTCGGTTACAATATTTATTTAAGATGCAACAATATAAAAATATCAAACCTGATATGAAAACCTGGAGTCTTAATTGCTAGGGAGGGTGCATTATTCCTATGAATGTGTTAGCAGTATGTAAATTTTGTCTAGTTGATAGACAAACGACAGAGGTAACTATTTCAACCAGCTTTAGAGTTGGGCACTAGCCTACTCAGCTTAGAGAGTTCTCTCTCGTGTCACTTGATGTTTCTTTGGAAATCGATGGCTAGATTTAGTTGTTTTGGGGTTTTTTTATAAATTTGTTGGCGAGGAAGGGAGGGACACTCAGGGCTATGGAGTCGAAACTATGAAAATGAATGAACATGTTGACTGGCTAGTAGAACTCTCTAGAGGAAAAAGGCTAAATGAGACAATGAATATGAGTTTTAAATTGAAAATTGTAGAGTGTAAGAGGAAAAGAGGAAAACAAGTAATTGCATCAGAGCATTAATGAAATGAATTTTGAATTAGTTAGGAAGAAATTCACATAGTTTAAATTGCTTAAGCCAAGAGCATCGTAAGATGAATTATGGGCCTTTAAACTATCCAATTTAAACAGAAGATAATGTAAATGGAATTAGAAACACGAGAAACACATACAAAGAGAGGAGACAAAGCTCATATCACCACCATTAGAATATTTTGATAGAGACTTCAAAAGCTTCTGCGTATGTATTCAATTCAACTTCAAAAAATTACAATAGAGTTTAGAACAACTAAGGAGGTTCCCTTGCAGTTCTTCCAACACTAATACATTTGGAACTTCTAACATTTATACAATTCGAGTTCCTTCAATTAGAAAACATTTACAATAACTGAACGGAAATGTTTCAGCTTCTGAAATTGATTATGATAATTTCAACTGACAGTCTCGGTATGTGAACCGATTTACAATGATCAATCAAAATGTTCCATAAAATTAATGTCTGATTTCTATGACTGCTCAACTTATGTCTTTGCCATCTATTATTATTTGGTCTTATGTCGAATCTGCCAATTTGGTGACACTTGGGGGCTAGTTGTTGGTTCCTGGGAAACTGCATTTTGTCTTTCCCAACTACACTATCTCCTTCCACTGCAAGTCAGAAGGGATCTCGAAGTCCATCATTTCCTTGATTAGGATCTACAGGTCAATGCAAGAGGCATAAGTCATGGTTGGAAGCTCGATCTTCACTGTTTCGAACTGATTCAAGATCTCAAAAGTTGTGGTCAAACATTCTACCAGGGTGGCTCCTTTCAAATTTTCCTCTAAACTTTCAAACTTGGAGTGATCCATTCTGCATTGGGCAGGGCGAGAGTTGTATTCCTCCAGATTGTAAAATTTCCCTTTGCCATCCCAAAATGGTGGGAGGCCTTTGATGAACAACTCCTCAAATAGATCCTTGAATTCTTGTATACTCTCCTCCATCTGTATGGCCTTGGTTTGGAATGATTTTAGAAGGTTATGCTTGGCAATGACTCTCCTAGCCCAGATGATCAATGTGGTCCTATCTTTGACCCTAATGGTCTGAAGTTTTGCAATGGTGATGGAATTCAGCAGGTTTATAGCATTTTGGGCCCACTTTGAGGGTTTCTTCGCTAGGGTCTCATTTACAACAGTGCACCTGCTTCTAGTTGTGATGGCCATTCTATCTTTGTAATTGATGAAATTCAAGTACACCCTAAACTTGGAAACTTCAATAGAAATAGAATCCCATATGATGTGTTTGTCTCTCTGCAATAGTCCTTTGCCTCTCAACCTTGTCTTAATATTGTTTACTCTTTCTTGCAAAGCCTGATTCTCCTTTTGGAGTTGGGCCATCCTTTCATCCTTTGTTTTCATTTCTTACTGGAGCTTCTTTATATCTTCCTTTAGACCTTTGATCTCTCCCACCTTCAGGCTAACTTGGGACATAGCCTAAACCATTCCATCAGTGCTTGGCCCAACTTCTGCAGTATAAGGTACAACAATATCCATGTTTGGTGCTTTTGTCTGCCTTTGTGAACAGTTCACTTTTTCTTGATCCAGCTGCAATACATTGGCTTTGTAATTTAGTGCCTCTTTTCTAAATGCTTCCTTCTCCTGTTCTAGAACAACCAGTTATGTTGTTTGTGGATGTTATGTGGCAGACATTTTTAGTTTTTTCTTCACGCTTTGAATCATCTTGTCTTTCTCTTCTAAGGAGGATTTCACTCCCTGAGGGCCTTCAGCTTCTAGCCTCTTGACTTAAGTTTTCCAAGCTCTACTGGATGCTTTCTCTTGCCTCAAATGCCCTTCCATATTAATTGCATAAGTTGACAGCCTTGAATTCTTCAGGCTTAGGCCCAATTAATCTGAATACATCATGTCACTTGTATTCCTATGGAATTTCACTTTGTCAGGAGCACTGATGTTCTCATATTTCATTTTGATTTCATATACTTTATCCTCATCTGCAACTATGATATTGAATGTTTTCTTCTCTACATCTCTCACTGTGAATAGAGAAGACTTATGCTGAGATATATTTTCTACTTCATGGATTAACTCCCTCAGTTCATTCATAGCCAAGTTTCCCTTCTCATCGTACTTCTTTGTCAAATCCTCTTTAGATTGATAGTTTTCTCCAACTGCCTTATCAAAGATGTGCCTTTTATTGCTGAAGGTTCTTGAATTGCCTTCACTTTGGAACTTGCTCCCTTTCTCAACTTCTACATTATTGATGCCACTCTCCACCATATCCATAATCACTTGTTCTTTAGGCTCCTCATCTTCTAGATCCACTATCTGTGGGGATTGTGTGATATTCATCTTTTTAGGGACGGTATGCTAATTGTTGATGCCCAAGGCCTCTGAACTGCTCCTTCTGTTATAAACACTTACCTTGGGGATTTTAGCTATCAACTTTTGAGGAATTTGTTGTGTTTGAGTCTGTTGTAGGGTTGGCCCTACTGGTTTTGATTAAGCAGGTTGCAAGATGGCTTCCATATCAGCACAAGTTTCTAAATTTGCCAATTTGTCAAAACCCTTAACATGTTCATGCTCATAGGGGGCTTGCTTGTTTGCTAGTCTTCTCTGAGATATGATCTGATATGGATAATATATTCTTCCTTGTAGTTGTGAAAACCCAAACTATTTGAGCTTGGCCTGGATCTGAGATAAGCATGATCTAGTTTTTACAATGAAAGAGAATTTCAGGTTGGATGCCTTGTGCAATTTCAGGAAATGTTTTGTCTCTGAGATGATCCTTTGCCTGATAAAATCCAGGGAAAAAACTCTGGGTGCCAGAAAAATAGGCAGAAGATAGGGGGATTCTTGACAACCATATACCCATATTATTGTAGAATGCATGAACAACGCCTACTCCCCTACTATGTTTTTTGGATTTGGCTACAAATAACGTTTCATATCATCCAGGACTCTTGGCAAGCTGGTGTTGAAGATCATGTTGTAAACCCTGGACATGACCTTGTTGATAAAGATGAGCATTGTGATTATTTTGCATCCAATTGATATGAATGTTTATTCAAGGAACTCTCTCTTGTTGGTCTCCAGGAAGGTCTTCAACAGATATGTGTAATATCTGAAATGTCTTAGTGACTAGAAATTCGATAGTTGCTTGTGTATACTATCAGCTGTGAATCTATCAAAGCAGATGCAAACTGACTGATTGGACTCTGACTGGAAGAATTCTAACAGAAAACCTAACATGACCTCTATCACATACTTTTCATTATCTAAACCTAAAATATGACTGAGTATGGTATAGACCCATTGGACTTCAATAACCATGAAATTCACACTTATTGGCAGGGACAGACTCTCAAAAAAATTCTCTGGTTTGACAATCGTTTGCAAAAATAGGCTTTTGAATTCAGGGGTACATTCCCTGTAAACCGTAATTAGATTTTCTTCCTCAAACAGTTCAGACACTGTAGAGGGGGACTCTGGTATGTCGAGGAAAAATCGAATTGACGGGCTATCTACTCTACACAGGACATCTGACTCTAGTTTATTTAAGATGACTTTCTCTTCATGTGAGTATTTCTCTGTGCACCAACCTATGAATTCATGGAAAGGGAATGCGACCTCGACGACATAAGGGACTATGGAGGCCTGGATTGCTTCAAGAAAGGGTATATTCTTCCCTACATTATCTGACAAATTAGCTCTGGACACAGAGATGGGTGAGATAGTTAATTCAGTGTCGAACACATATGAATCTTTGCCAATTAGGGCTTCTTCATTCGACATGGGATCTTTCTATTCTACTAACGAAATGACAGGGTCCATGGTGGCGATGAAAAATACATGTAATTGAGCAAAAAATCTGTCAATTTAGCATACTTTTGAGCTTCATTTCGAATAGGATTGTTGCGCCAATCTTCCAATGTTCCAACGATTTGAAAAAACAATAAAATAATGACTAGCGGGCCACTTTCTATACTTTCTGATTTCAAGGGGGAGGCAAAGCGGTTTGGGGTAGACTTCTTATCACCCTGAAATACACCCTGTGGCATCATGTGGTGCCGACCCAAAACCATAGTTTGATTTTTGGCCTGCTTTCGGGAAATATCATCCGCGCAAGTTCTCTGCCCGAAATGATCCCTGGTCGCTGATCTGTAGTGCCCATGATCTATGACCCATCGGGTCCCATAAACTTCGCACTTCCGCTAGACTTAGCCTCCTTCCGCTAGATATGGCCTCGTTCGCTATTTTATCAAGCCTCTACATCATTTTAGCATCTCACTAAATTCTGGAAACTAGATTTCTCACAGAAATTGTTACAGTGATAACAGAATGCACTAGATGCAATGACCCCTTTGGGTCATTGCTTGGACAAGGTCCCTTGTACATCCCCTGCAAACACCCTCATACTCTGCTAAATCATATAACTTGGAAACATATATAAGTGCATAACTCTGAAATTTTTAACACCATCCAGCTTGTCTTCTAATCTAAAATTGGACACCATTAGTACATGAGGAAATCACAAAATCAAGATAGCAAAAAGTTCAATGTCCAGGAAAATGTCAATAAACCCTAAATTTTCAACTTTGAAGGAAAGTCAAATTGAGAACTGCAGTAGGTGCACTAGGGAAAGGTGAGTTTCTCTATACAAAAATAATTCCTCAACTCAGCCCAATAAATGATCAACGAGCTTCACAAAGAAATTCGTTGCAACTGCAGTAGTGGGTTTTAGGTGAAATTTCAACTTTCACCAAGATGAAATATGAGACCACTAGGGGGTTCATTAGGCTAGGGAAAGTTGATATATGGAAAAATTAAACTCAACATTCTCCAATAAGTTTCTCAATTAGCTTGAAAAGTTCAGGTTTGTCCAGTGGAAAATTGCAACAACAAACAGAAACTGTGTAGTGGAAATATTTCAACTAGCTCTGATACCATGTT